>MU392745.1:0-72577 GCA_022578505.1 Nemania abortiva | reverse complement strand
TATAAATTATACTTTAAAAATTTAAATATTTTTATATTTAAATATTTTTAAAAGTTTTTTATAAAATATAAAAATAATATAAGTTTTAAATTTTTAAAAAAAAAAACTTTTTTAAGCTAACTTACTTTGCTAACTAAAAAAAAAAACTTAAATCTAAAAAATTAAACTATTATATAAAAAAAATTTAACGCTAAATGTTTAGCTAATAAAGTAAGTGCTACAGTAGCTTTGCTACCCGCACTGTTTTAATATTAGCGTATTTAGGGCACATAGATAGATCAACGGCGAGGTCTAGAGGGCGGGCGCGAAAGGAGCGATGCAGTAAACACGTAAAGATGGAGCTCGAAAGGAAGAGTTACGATGATTGCACTCTGCTCGCGGCTTGAATTTCAAGCTTGGACATGGCCGACTTCTCTGCTCATACGTTATTTTTCGGCAGACAAAGCCGGCTAGGCCAGGAGGGATGATGAGCTCGTGCCCTTGCAAGAAGTTTTGAAAATGTAACATTACTGTTAATTAAATCTACTTGATTAAATCATGTAGTTTTTTTCTTCTGTGGCCTTAATTTCAGTCCTGGGGTTTCCATACCAATCCTTCCACATTTATATGTAATACTTAACAATTTGTCCGATACTATACTAAGTATAAATTGTTAATAAAGACGGCTGGGATAGGCAATAAACAAGGCATAATATATTATTCACACATGTAAGTACTTCCTAGACAGCGCATTTAGCCTCCGGCTAGTCAGGTGCCCCCCGGGAACCGCGCCGTCGACACTCTGGATGGCAAGGCGCATCGTTTCGATCTCGCCAGGGATACGGATAGTCAGGTCTTCCCACAGAGCCTCCGCCTCGTCGAGGAATTTGATATCCACCATGCCGGGGGGGCAAGGGGTCGCCTCTCGTGAGGGCTTGCGGATCTTTCGGATCACCTGCCGGAGAGGCCGCCCCCTCCCTGCCCGGTCGTGGAAGATGCGCTCTGCCACGCCTCATCTCCGGCAGTAGAAACGGTATTGATGGGGAGTTAGTTGGTATCCCATCTCGCAGCCGTAACATACATTCGGGCCGAAGAAGAAGTATATGGCTATGTCCGTGTTGCATTCATCGCAATGCATTAAATCCAACCCGCCGCCGTCGGCTGGGTGACCCTTACCTGGCCTGTGCCACTAAATGGAGGCAATGTCCTCTAGTATGGGTGGCAGGGCACCGATGGGGAGCCGATGGAGGTATGCGCGGAAACCCGTGCTAGGCGTGAAGAGGTCCTGTCCTCCCTTGCGACACAGGTCCTACGTGCCTAGCAACTGCGCCGCGACAGCCTTTGTGGTATGTAGCCAATCCTGCTCTTCGGAGACAATGCCGTACTCCCCAACGTGCCCGGTCCCATCGCTTTTAAAGGGAGGGCCCTTGTAATAATAGGGGCTGAAATCGATCGTGACATGGGGTTGCCTTAGCTCCAAGCGATTCTCGTTGATGGCGTTGATGGCGCGTAGGAACAGCTGGGTGTCGCCCAAGGTCAGCGGGAAGCATTGATGAACCCTAAGATATTCTAGCGCGCGCATCTCGGGCACGATGCTATAAACGTCTAGGTATATTATTACCCTCCCATTCCTGATAGTGCAGCACAGTCGTCTTGGGCGCTCATTATCTAGATCCAAGTGTTGGCCTTTCACAATCAAGACATCTATTAGCGCTGGGAAGTTTTTCACACCCACCTTGAGGAGCGTGTTGAGGGGAATGCGTCGGCCTGACGTAAATAGCAGCCCTTGTCGCCCTAACTTACCCACAGCCGTTTTCAACGAATGGCTGCGTTGGATGAGGCCAGGCAGGCGTGGTAGGTACCTATAAGGTATAATATATTCCTACGCGAGGAGGTACCTGCGTATTGCGTGTTGGGATCGACTTCGCTCTGCAGACGTATATGAGTGTCAGAACTTAACATTCAAGGCCGCGGCCGGCTGTCTTAAGTTTTGGATGCGCAATATGCTAATTGAACATGTAGGGGAAGGAGGCAAGGAAGGGCCGGAGGGCGGTGCAATTGGGAAAGGGAAAGGGCATCTAGGTCGTGATTTCTATTTGCGTCGCTTCTGTCTTTCTCCCCCCCCGGTGCGGGCGGGCAACTAGGCCACAGCAGGGACGCCCGACCCCTTGGAGTGGTTGTTTATCATACAACAACTAAGATAAAAACAAGGGAATCTTCCTTTATGCTTAAACAGAACTGAGGAATCAATAATATCGAGCCCTACCCCTAACAACAACGACAACAACAGCAATAACATCAACAACAAAATTCGACTAGGCCTCTGCCTAACTGCTACCCTATTGTGATCTATCTTCACTCTGGGGCTTACTCTACTGGCAAGTGCATCCTTATCCGTCCTGCGAGTACGGCCTAGTCAGTTCTCTTCTCCTGGCTGTTGTTATATAGTTTGTAGGCTGACAATCATTCTGCAATAGTAATAGAACGCGGGCCCCTACGTGAGCTTCTCATCCTCTAATACCACAGTGATGATGAATAGCGTACCTTCTACGCAGTATCCGAATGCATCCCGCGTGAGTAATGCCTAAGCGGAAAAATGGACGTCTCTCGCTCTCCGTATTGCACTCTCTCCGCAGAGCACATGTGAAGCTGACGGAAAAAAGAACTTCACGCCAGTTGCCGGCCCTACAAGCCCTGCGGTATGTGCTCGGTTTCTTGGTGCCCGTTTTTCTACTTCTCCATGCTTGTATTTGATACGAATTCTCTTCTGTCTGGCCAATATATTTAAGTCACTGTCTTCCCGGCTTCATATTATCTTTTAGTGCGCGTGTCCCCTGCTCTCCTCCACAACCCTTTTCCAAGAGCAGATCTCGTGTCTCCCAAGCTCACATCACTTTTATCAGCATTCCTCTTACTTCTGAACACAACTCTAGATCCAAGCCGCGAAAGTAAGCTCTCAATCCGTGTTCATCTCGCACTGTTCTGGTCCGCAAATTAAAGAATCCGATATAGCCAACGGGGAAAGAACGAGCTGTGAGTAAGCCCCGTGCACATCAATAGTAATATAATGTATGAGTTTCTAACCTTCAATAAGCAAAGTTTGTTTATACTCACTGCGTAAAATCAGCAGAGTGTCGAACCAGCCGCCCCTCCCAAAACGGAGGACGTGCCCGCAGTAAGTTGAGCGCGATTAACCGTTAGCATAGCCTTCAGCGACTGACATGGGAATCCAGAAAAACAGCAGAGATGTATGGCTTTTCTGAATTTAGTTGGGCGTATTCCTGCCCCTTTCGCTGACACAGGTCTCTTAGTGGCATCACCATATGATCGCCGTAAGTGACGGATGCAATAGAGAATGTTGTTAGATCTTTACTAAGGTGTTTCGAATATTAGAAGTTGACTAAAGATGCCGGAGTAAGTGTGATTCATGTACACCTATCTCGCGAACTACCTATTAATTATGTGACTATAGAAGTGCGACGACGCTATCGTTGCATACACGAAAGTATAACGGGGATCTATTCGTGAGCTGGCATGGATAAATAACTGATTGTGCCGTCACTTTTACAGAAGAAGAATGACGAAAAGGCTGTGAGTATACTCAACCGTCCTGTTTTACCGCTATAACGATGCTTTGAAGCTAAGTTATGATATAGCAACTCACTGAGCGGATCGCAGTGAGTCCTAAGCAGCCGGGCCAGCTACTTTGTAAGGCGACGCGACTTACTGTTTGCCAGAGACATAAATTGGACCTCGGAGTATGTTGTTTCGTCTCTACTATTTAATGCTTATTTTCTCTAACACCTCATTTAGAAGTTCGAGGAGAAGGCCGTGAGTCTCATCACTATGCTGGCATGTTCTAGTGGTAACTTAGGATTTTAGGAACAAGACCAGAAGTTGGATGTCAGTTCCGATGCAATTATTCTCGGATTATTCTCGGATTATGCTCAATTCAAACCGTTAACGTACACTTCTTATCCAGGCCATTATACAATACCCGCGGTACTCATTGGTAGCAGGAGGAACTCAAGATTTGAGCGAAACAACCATTTGCCTCTTATGAAGTTGCCGGTATATCGGGATCAGCAACGGAATACTGTTGGTGAGTGGTGATGTTGGAGATTTGCCCTCACAATCTCACTACTAACAATTACCGATAGTAACAAGAGACGGAAGCACGTAAGCGGCCCTTCATATAGAGGCCACAGGACTGCTAATAGTCTAATGGTAATAGCGTGAAGCTTATCTCAGAGTACGATATTGTGTCATAATCCAGGTTATTTTAACACCTACGAATGGCTTCCTTGCGGAGTTCCCTCATAGGCGAGGCCCTTAAATTCCAATAGTTTGGGCATTGGCTTTGGTACCGTGAGATCGCTACACGTACTAACCTGGTCTATCAGGTACAGCCCTCCGAAACCGGGCTGCAAAACCTCCTCGTCTACGCAATGTTTTTAGCTTCCTCGCGGACCCTCGGAATAATCCAACGATAATGAGGGGCTGCGGGAGGTTCTGGGCGGGAGCAAGCACGAAGCCGGACGGCAGGAATAGACGGGAGGGTCTTCTGGACTGCGGAGGGTCACCGGAGGGGTGAAGTTAGTTATAGGCGTGCCATGTGGACCTACTAGTCCTAGTTATACCGCCATGTCAATAGACTAAAAGATCTGGCAATGTCCCTAAACATGGCGCCACTAGAACCACCGTATGTTATACGGGCTTGGCTACGCTAAACGTGACGATTGAACTAAATAGGCAGGGGTTGTGATCAAGCTGGTATGCAGCGGGGTGGCACATGCAGGGGGGCGACATAATGTAGGGTGAGAATTTAGCTTCGCTTCGGAGCCAAAGATAGGACGTTATAATTTGATTGAGATCTTTCCTACCTTTAAGTTGAAAATTATTTCTTAATGCCAGGTCAACCAAGTTTCGTTTCTCCTTGCGCTTGTTGCGCCCATTAATATCTTTTCAGAAATGGCTTACTCGTCCATAGACGGTGATCCAATATCGACGGCTTCAGGCCGACACGCTATGTTAGGGCTGAAAGGCAACGAACCCGCTGAGATTGAGATATCCCGAGTTGATAGCCTATATCAAGGCCAGTTTCATACTACTAGAAGGGCCCTATCCCGAGTACACTTATTAGAGACAGTGGTGGATGTACTCATTCCTGCCGCTGCATTATACTTTTTTATCTTCGCATGGCTCGTCTACGCCTTTCGTGATCATCCGATTTACCAGGAGCCTGCCCCATCACTCATCAAGGCTTCTCAGTATGTATGTTCTTCGTACTCAACCTAAAGATTAAGTTACCTACTAACGCCAGAATAGGGCCCTACATTATTCCCTGTTGCCTTTGCCGCCGTTGTTGGAAGATTTCTTCACAGGGTGGCTGCATATAAACTTGAAGAGGGCGCGACTGTCATGACGCTGGAGTACCTCCTCCATTGCAGATCAGTTTTTAATGCCGCGACGGCTCCTTTTACTCTGCAGACGTTGAACACACTTACCCCGATACTTATTGTGCTTTGGGCCTTATCACCGCTCGGGGGCCAAGCCTCGTTACGAATTATTACTACTGGGGTGCTATCTACGACGGCCCCTCAGAATTTTACATATGTCGCTTTCGTGTCGCCGTTCACCAATTCTGGTGAGGGTTCTGCCAGCAGCAACCTGCTTCCCCCTATCAACGCAGCGTTTATGGGATCTCTTTTCAGTAGTGCGGCATCTAAAGCGTCCTATCAGGATCTCCATGGCAATATCAAGATCCCCATGTACGAAGCTCTTACGCCTTCTGATCCTGCGAATAGCTCATCTTGGAGACCAGTCCTATCAGAAGATGAAACAGCGTGGAGTTCCTTGACGGGGCTGCCTGTTCATGGGCTAGAGACGTCTACAGTCTCTCGATTTAACCTCAATACCGCATACATGAAGACACAATGTCAAGTGTCGGGGCAAGAGGCACCTACTACTCCCTATTTCGGCAGATACAACTTCACGACATTAGCGCCCCTTGCTTATAGCGGTGCGAATCTAGCTGTTGCTTTCAATTCGTCCCCGGTTTCCTTATTTGAGTTTAAATTCTACTCGCTAGCAGACACTTTCAATACTGGGGAGCGGCTGTTAACCACTGCGACTTGCAACGTGACTATGAGTTACGTCGAGGTGCAGGTTCAGTGCGATGGTATGAACTGCCGCTCTCTAGCAGTGCGGCCCTCACCCGACCCGGCAATGCACAGTAGCAATAACCTCATTAGCCCTGAAGTTGCCTCCGTGTTGAATGGGCTTGGTTCAGACGGTGCATCCTACATCTATTTCTTCGCCAACTTTGTCAATTCTACCGATCCTTCGATTGCTTGCGATACGGCTGCGTGTACCACAAGTGGAATCGAGGGATATCTCGCAGACCCCGACAATCCGTTCTCATTCTCAGAACCCCCGCGGCTCCCAGATGTCGGGGATGCGCTCTTCTCGCAGCGCATGAGCCAGCTGCTGAACAGTTACTGGCTGGACAGTGTGGCACCGTTCGCTATTGTTGGCAACTTCTCACTAAGCACCGATTACGATATATACAGGCGAAACTCATACAATACCGACTCAACAATAGGTACAGCTGAGACGCGGATAAACGTTATTAAGTGTAACTATGCCTGGCTCGCGATCCTGGTTATCTCCTCAACTACGATTTTCTCCTGCGGTGTTGCTTCAGCTATTCTGTCGATGAAGCGTCTGGGGCCTGATGTTCTGGATCGGTTCAGCACCATTCTTCGAGATAATCCGCGCATGTATGATCCCGAGGCCTCTTCGATGGAAGATTCATCGATTACCGCAAAGCGATTACAAAACGTCATTGTGCGTCTAGGCGACGTGCAACCCCACGAAGACGTGGGCTATGTTGCGATAGCACCGGCGGAAGGCAATACTAGACTTCGAGAGTTAAACCAGTCGAGAACGTACTTTTGAAATGTAGTTTACCAAAGGGTAGAAACAGCAACGTAATACACCCGTATAAGATGGGTTTAAGGAAGCAATAAAGTGTTTAAGTCCCAATTAATCAACAAACGCTTCTTACATTGATCGTCAGATAGTAGATTAATAGATTAATTGACTACTTTTACGTGGAGACTGTTTGAATCAGCCGGTATATTGTGTTGTAATATGTCAGACTTAGTGATATACAGAGTAGAGTTTGTCACGTAGTGCCGTATTAATCGCCGTTTCCATTGGGCTATTATGAATCTGCATGACTACGTACAGCATCGAACAAGGGCGCCCTCTTTACACTCATAAACGAACATCCACAATGACATGTCTAGCCATTGCCACCCCTTCCAGGATTTTAAAATGTAGACATAGCTTGTCCAGAATTCTTACAGGAGAAAAAGTTTATAGGGCTCGGGTCTATTTTATTAGTAAAGCAAAGGGAAAGCATGTGTTGGATTCCAGACCAGCATGGCTTAGGGTGAGAGGCTACTAAACAGCCTAAGTAGGCTTGTCGAATCACATGGGGGCCGGATTAGCAAACATGATACACCTTGGACCTAGGATTGTTACCGGAACGCCTCACCTTTTGCCTTATGTAGCCGTTACACAAGCCTCGTACCTCGTATCCCAGCACTAGAAAACCTCCTGTCACAACGACTGCTAGCAGAGAGAGAAGCAGATAGGCGGTGGTTCATTCAATAACTGAAACCCCGCTAAGAGTCCGTGTTGAAATCTAGGATTCTCCTTTGTCCTATTATTCTATGTGTTTGAGTTAACTGGATTTTAATAGCCTTTTTTTCTAAGGCTCAGGTTTAATAGCTTTAGACCTGTCCGTTTTTGTTGAGTTATATTGATCTCAGGGCTAGATTTTTCGGGAGTCAATCCCCAACATTTTCCATTGTTAAATAATGTATTGGATAAAACTGGCTTGATCCATCTCATAATCAATCTTTAGTCTCCAGCCCCTATGTTGTTGGCTAATAGCAATCTGACTTAAACCCCAATAATCCCTTCTCTAGATGGCATCTTCGTCTCTAGCCGGATCAGAATCAGTAGCCCTATTTAAATCGCCTTCGCTGTCTTTATGCGGGATACAGGATGGCACTCCTTCTGTGCTTACCGCACCTCCCACGTCGACCGCATAGTATGGTAGCGCGGCCTTTTGGCCTGGGATTCCAAAATACCAGTCCCGAAGGCATTCAGGAAGTGGCGTCATCCCAGGTTTCAAGAGACTCCGTTCAAAATCACATTCAGTCAGATTAAGCTCGACAAGTAGTTCTTTTAACCCGTTCCCGTATGAATATTTGTCTTCAGGCATTGGGTCTGGTATGCGATTGAACACGAATGCCCAGGGGTGAAGGAGTTCCTGGTGACCATTCCCCCAGGAGTATGGAATAGAAATGTAGCAAAGCTGTACAGGGGTGACCCTAGCACAAAGCGCCCGGCGAAGGTCGCGGATAACGTTTTCACGAACACAAACGTAAGATATCTCACGATCCTCGGTCAGACGACCTTGGGTCCGAATGAATTCTCGGTATGCCGGCTGTCTTCTGTCGAGCATCGGAATTTTGGGGTTCATCTCTGTTGTAATCATGCTCCGGGGGACGTGTCGCGCGGTGTAAATCTGGAGGGGCTGTGGGGGCTTGAGGAGGGCTTCGAGGATTTCGACCGAGTTTAGAGGAGCCTCGACAATCCAGGGTATCGTGTGCTCGTTGCCGGGGCCCGGAAGATTAGTATTGTGGAGTCCTTCTAGGGGCTCGAAACATGTCACAAATCTCCTATATGCGTACATATCTCGGCCCGGACTCTTTAACTGGAGGCTCTTGCGGTCGGTCTCTTGAGACGACATATTTGGGTCATAGAGAACTTCGAAAGGCAGAAGTTATCGACTTTTTGGCAAAGTAGCGGGAGATGAAAGGTTGGGTTGATATCGCCGGATCACGCGCTATATATCCTCAGGAAAGAAGTTAAACCTTGTTAAGATACTAGGTAATTACGTATGCTCTGACGGGGCCACCAGCTTAACTTTTATCAAACATGTTGTGCCAACGGGCATAGACACCGACTCATAGGTGCTTGGGTACCTAAGGTTAATGTACCTCTCTGGCCCTGAACTCACTTGACTTAGTACTAACGGGACTTTCGGTTTATAATAGGTGTAATAACTATATTTACGACCTCCTTTACATCACCTCTCTTCTTTTCTTCTTTTTGTAACTGTTGTAGTTTTTCACTTTCTAAATGGCTGTTCCAAAGACGGGAGATATGGTTAAGACAGTTCTCGCATTTTTCCCAATATATCTACGGAGACTATCTTCAATAATTTGTGATGACTTGAGTTAATCTATTTGAATTGGTCGAACAAGCTTCGCACTCTATCCACTTCCTCCCCCAATTTCACCCTCTCCACCGAGTCTTGTATCTCATCAATAAGCTCAGAGACGGATTTCGCTGTAAAGAATCGATTTCTCCTATTATACAATGATCGGCTAGCCAGTGATTCTGCGGTGTCGGAAGGCGCGGGCACGCGGAAGACCTCCTCGAGGATGTCAATGTCGCCGCCGATGCCCAGCATATCCCTCGTATCTTCATAAGTGAAGAGATAGTATATGAGCGGAAAACCGGCCCAGCTCAGGCCACTCAGACACAGCGAACAGGGCTCATGCGTGGCGAAGAAGACACAGCTGTCTGGGGCGGGCCGCGTCGCGCTGGGGAGTGCAAAGAATTCGCGGATGCAGTTCGTCTCGCCGTGCAGGAGCGGCGACTCGCTAGCCACCTTATTTACAGATACTTGGAGAGGTTTGAGATCTTTCTTCGCGAGGACGGCTGCTGCAAACGGTAAGTTGCCTTCGGAAACGCTTTGCTTTAGCAGCCCGAGGATCTCCTTTTCGGCTACCGCGAGGAACGATGACAGGAGCGCAGCCGGGTTCTCGGCCAAATCTGACTGCATTGTGATCTAATAGTGTCTATGCTTGGTAGATAAATGAATCCACTACATTCGATTGCCCCTTTCAGGGATGGGTACGTGATGGTCTTTTCCTGCAAGGGACGCCTGCGACCCGATTATATGGCACGGACCCCAACCTACATTTCTTAGCTTCCTTTTTGCTACCCTACATGGTTTCATTGGATTATTTAATCACTTTCTGAACCCGCCACCATCAATCGATATAGACCCAATCCTTCTGCTCCCCGCGTAGATTTATCGCAACTTAGGCCCAAATATGAGAACGCTGCCCAATGACCAGTTGCTCCAGCAGGCCGAGCTTGGCAAACTCCCCTTTGACATTTTCGCTCTGGTAGGCACGGCTCGTACCACTATCGCAAAAACCATTGACAGCTGAGGCGCCGCTAATATCGGCGAAACGAAGGAGAAATGGGATTACGCCCGGCCTATCGAGCAGGATCAGGAACAATGGGACAGCCTTGCTCAGCAATGGCTAGATCTCGATGCCCGAGGTCGTCACGTATGTACCTTGAGCGGAAAATTGCTCCAGCGATTTGCTGCGGTTCACGCTAACCATGGTTTCGCGTGCCCGTTAAGCCCTACCACTACGACGACGAGGCGCGGCCGCGAATAGCGACCGCAACCGCAGATCACATGAACCGTGTTCTTGTGCCGCATCAAACCGTTCGGGAACGGAACCTGTCTACTCGGACCGGGTCGGCTCACCAATCGCCCGTCTGGCTGCGGACTTGCTATGCCCCTGAGCTCGCTGGTGTCTACGCCAAATGGTGCATCGACCTCGATTATGAGCTAGGTCATTGGGCCTTGGCCCTAGACGATGAGGCGCTTTACGCATCGTTCGCGGTTAACTGGTCAGGCGTGCTGCTCCGTGTGCCAGCTATCGCCGACACAGTACGCTACACTTACGAGGACGACGGTAACTTGTGGGATCTTCGGGACGACTATGACCCGCCAGGCCAAGACGAGGAGTTCAAGATGCCGTTTTACGAAGCTATGGTTAGAGAGAAAACAATGCTGTTCCTTATCGACGAAGAGGCTCTACGGGACCAGTTAATTAAAGTCCTATGGCTGGACATAAACGGGGCTTGTGTATGGGACAACCGGCTACGTCCTAGCCAGATGCTTTCATTCAGGGGTCAGATATTTGATAGCGGCGGCTCTCTAGCTGCTCTATACGAGAACTTCCCAGACGATCCTAAATTATACAAACGTGGCCTTCTTCTCAATATCGATTAGATGAGGACGTCAGGGCACCAAAGGACGTAGGTAGATCGGCCATACGCGATGCAAAAGCTGACTCCGTTGAAAACCTCCCCTCGCCACACCGCAACGACCGTGTTTCATAGTGAAAATAGAGCTCGAGAACTTATCTCGACCAGAGTCTCAGCCAGCAAAACAAGATAACTATTCAAGAATGTAGTACGTGGCAGTAGTTCGCCAGTAAGGACAGGATCGCAATACGGAGAAAGCAAGTCTTTACATTCCCGACTGACGAGTTTCCAGTCGAAGTCCGCGCCGTACACTTCGTCATTTAACGGGCAAATCGCAAAGTATTCCGTTGGCGCGGGCCCTTCTCCTGTCGAACGGGTAATCGTCTGGATTGGCGGTATGCAGTCGATTGTTGTGTTTACTGGTGTGTCCTGGGTCAGACTTGGGATCTAGGAACTAGACGGCCAGGTCTAAGTACCGTTGAAGTCGCCGTAAATGAATCATCATAGCTATCAGATCTAGGCGACCTGAAGATTAGGAGTCTAATTGGATAATGTAGAAAGGATATGTGCTTTGGGTGTCTTATTTAAACTCACGGGATACAAATGGTGCGCCCCTCAAACGCAGCCAACACCTCCCATAGAGGAACAATAAACGAAAGTACCTAATGTAGGTGACATATAATATTAAAAAGGGTGGTGTCTTCCATCCTTCTTCCACAAAAAAAAGTGGGATGACTTGAGGCTACAGACTGGGCTTATGGCGTCTGGGCGAACGGTAGGAGTGCACAACAAGCACGGGGCCTTTCGTTTTGCTTTTTAGGTCTACAGTTCGATCCGGACTCTACTGGACTCTTTTTTTTTCCTTCTTTCTTCTATCTCATGCATCCTTACCTTCGCTCGTCGCCCATCTACACCAATTTCTACTTCACTAGAAATGATTAGTTCTTGATTTTTCTAAGACTTCGCATGACCTCAAAGGTTCTTCCGGGTCTAACGGAGTCTACTGATCACGTGACGATCCGAACAATAGCTTTATTCTCATAAGAGGTCTTTTGATGTATTAAGGAAAATTAACAAGAAGGCCCCTTTTCCAATTCAACCTGGGGATGAGTAGTAGATCGAGAAATGTCGACAGAGGCGAACATGGGTCGGTCGGGTATAAGAGTTACCATAACAGGAAACGCCGCTTATCACCGTTTATTCCCAAGTAAATCGCGGCCATGCATGCCGTCATTAGAAATCCGGTATCAATATAGCCCGTCCACAAATGCGACATCTACCATTGAATTTTATTAATCATGGCCTGTTCCCTCCGCTTCTCTTAACTCCTCCCCAGCAAGACGACGCGGATCTAAGTCCTTGACGCGAAAGGTCCGATGCCGACAGATACAGATGGCGATGGCGATGGGGTATAAAATATGAAGCATCGCCAGTGAAGTTACGGCGAAAAGAAGCCTACATCAGAAGCAATCAGGTCCTCAGCTTAATAACTTAGCACCGCGATAAGTCAGCACCACATACCAATATCACGACCAACTAAATAAGATCGATTTGATCCCCCTTTTCCCCGAGTCTCAGCTCACAGAAATGGCCAAGTACAACAAACTCGCCGGAAAGCACATCGTCGTCATCGGCGGCACCCAAGGCATTGGCCGCGGCGTAGTCGAAGCCGCCATCGAGTCTGGAGCCCGCGTGACGCTCGCAGGGTCATCGCAGCGCAGCGCCGATGCAGCGGTCTCCTCCATCAAAGCAGAGTACCCCGACGCGCGGCTCGTGGGGCTAGGCTGCGATCTCTCGCAGCCGAGCATCGAGCAGGACCTCGACGAGCTCCTCACGCGCGCCGCCGAGCTCGGGGGCGGCTCGATCGACCACCTCGTGTTCACGGCCGCAGACCACCTGACTCTCGGCAAGCTTGACGAGCTCACGCCCGAGATCGCGATGAAGGCCGCGCACATGCGCTTCCTCGCACCCGTCATGGTCGGCAAGGTCGCGAAGAAACACCTCGCCGGCGCGGAGCTCGGGAAGCCCGGCGTCGCGAAGGACAAGAGTCTTATCCTGACTACCGGGTCTATCGCCTCGAAGCCATCGCCGGGATGGAGTATCATCGCGTATTTCGCTGCTGGACTCATATCATGTAAGCATCTCCCCTCTTACGCCGTTCATTTCCACCATCGCACCCCCTTTACTATATGGCATTTGATCAAAGCACTGGATCGCGGCTTCAAATACCCCAACGTCCAGCATTTGTTCCCAAGAACACCTGGATCACATCAGAGAATAATATAACTAACTCGACGCCCAGTGACACGCAATCTCGCACTAGACCTCTCGCCAATCCGCGTGAACATTGTCGAGCCCGGGCTCGTCAACACCGGGCTCTGGGACGCACCCGGCAAGAGCCTCGAGGAGCGCGATGCCGGAGTTCAAACGATGGCGGAGCAAATGCGCTTGCCAACGGGCAAGGCCGGGACTGTGGACGAGGTGGCCGAGGCGTACACGTATCTCATGCGAGACTCGAACGCGACCGGGGAGGTTGTACAGACTCGGGGTGGGCAGCACCTGATCTAGAGACCTGGGTCAAGCGCCTTGTGGGAAGGAAGGCAGCGGCTAGCTAGCTAGAATCAGTATAGGGGTTAAGTTGATGAGAGTTTCAGGGTGTCAATAGAAGTCACAACGAGTAGTTTAACACGATCTTTGAAGAAACTCAGGGGGAATCCATATACGAAATATGTTGTTCAAAGAAACACGTGATACGTAGAAGCAAATCAGCCTCATTTGACGTGTCATAACACAGCTTTCGTGGCTTACCGCAGACCTTCTCATACCTCCTGGAAACAACAGGCAACAACCACACATCCACGTCACTCACCTATGGCACAACCAACCCAGGACCAAAGAAGCAGCATCCTCAAAAGGAATACCACAATTCAAAAAAGAAAATCCAAAAATGAAACGCTGACAAGAGTGGGACTTGAACCCACGCGGATTGCTCCATGAGGAAACTAAGTGCTAAGGTGACCTTAACCTCACGCCATAACCAACTCGGCCATCTTGCCGCTGTGATTGGATGGGAAGAGTGATGCCTAACGAGTAACTATCACATGCGGTGGAATTTCATCTGTCACTTGAATTTAGTCGATGTGGTGTGTGTGGCGTAGTGTGTGCGGAAAGGTGGGCAGAAGTGTGGGGTATGCGGCGCGCTAGTATATGACTACTAAGGATTTATTGTGTAACCCTTCATCTCAGGGACGAACCACAAGACGTCATTATACATACCAACTCAGGGTTCTATCCAATGAGACCGCCTCTGAGTACCGAGGCAGAGGAATCTCTATTTCGAGTATGCTGAACCAATTTACTCTGAAACAATGCCTAACAAGGTAAAACATCAAGTTTCGAGCTGAGCAAGCATCATCGAGATCGAACGTAGATAAGCATAGTTTTAGCCTCATAGACGGAGCTCATTGTTGAAATTGTATTGTATATGTTCGTTGTAATGATTTATACATAAGACCGTCATGTTAGGCCGTCGTTGGTTAGTCAATAGACCCATGTCTTACAGCATTAGATCTGTTTGTCCAAGAATCTGTCTTCCTGAGATTCCCTAGTTGCTAGCGTCCTCCCTGCATAATGTTCGTAGTCATAACCGCCGCCCAGCACCAATGGTGGGTGTTTCCCATCCAAAATGGAATATAAATCCGTACCAATCCGCCGTATCTTCCCGTAGACACGCCAATAGGGTATCGTGAGTGTGAAACTAGAGAGTAATGGTAACGTTGCCGAATCAGAATACAAAAGAAAGTCGAAGCATCCGACGTGGGTGTTGGCCACCTTGTGGAAACACGATCGGCGATAGATTTCCAATCAGTATGACGAACTCATCCCGACCAAATCGGCACACCTCGGTAGGCTGGGGAGTTGTAGCTATGGAGCACGCGGTATGGGACAGGAGACCCATATTGATCGAGACTATGATGCCGAAGGTGTCCACGAGAAACATACCGGGCATGCTGCTGATATTGCCTCGTCTGACTGAGCATGGGCTGGCCACGCAGGGGATCAGACATGTAAGCCTGCCCAGTGGCAAGAGGTAATGACGGGTACGGTCCATTGTCTTGCCCGTAACCCTGCTGTGCCTGAAACGAATATCCGTCGTAGCTCGACCTATGCCTGAGGGCAGGTTTATCATAGGGCGCATAATGGGACCAAGAGGGCGTGTTGCTAAGAGCACTTCGCTGGCTTGTCTGGCTAGCTAGGGAATTGCGTCTGCTATGATCATAGGGTGGCTCCCAGGAGGGGGTCGCGCCATGCTTAGAATTAGCGACAACGCTAAAGCTCCTGTAGCCGCCGACGTTATATTGCGCGCTCGAGGGGCGCATATTAGTGTTGTTGATCATTTGGGGTGGCTGGTTTAGGTACGCTTGTATCTGGGCCGCGGAGTATGCATAGAAGTTTTCGTGACCCGATGGTTGGGGCACGACGGCATGATTGACGTTTATGGGATAGTTATAAGGAGGGTAACTCTGAACACCTTCCCGGCTAGGCTTGCGCGACAGTGTAGGAGCCCCTGATTGAACTGGAGGGGTTGAACGCGGTCGAATCGGTGGTGGGACTCGAAGCGGGCCCATATTTCGCGTTTTCATACTCACAGGCGGTGGCGTTTTAGAGACTAGATACTTGTTCTGAAACGATGGCTTCTGGAATGCAATCATGTGCGATTCGCTCTGGGCTCCTAGACTACTATGGCGAGTGTCATCGTACATTCTGGGATCGGAACCTCCCATAGAAACCGACATGGAGTTTGATCGACCCGTGGTCGCTGATAGTCTGCCATATCGGTCCTTCCCGCTTATGGATGGTTGTGAAACGGATTCAATGTTTTCGATACCCCCTTGGTACCACTGCGAAGTCTCCTCTGCGGCCGTGGTGGGAGTGCCTGAGGCTGATGTTACGTCCTCACCATCCTTCCTCATCCTCGTCAGTATTGACTTCTTGTGGATAGGGTTCTTAGCCATGACAGAAGACGCTACCCGGGTTATCTTAGAGCCTATTGAGTTGATGTGGAAATTTGATTTGAAACTGCGAGTCCTATCTTGGGTTGTTCGCGCATTGGAACCACTATCCTCTTGGACGGACAGATTCTGGTCCTGACTTATGGGCGTCTTGGTAATTGTCGCGGATTTATAACCATCTTTTGTAGCATCTGTGCTCTCAGTATAACCCTTAGAAAAGTCCGGTGATAAGCCGGCAGGTTCATGCGATTCCTCCTGTGCTGCTTGGGGAACAGCAGGCACAGCAGTCTCTCTATCTAGCGCGTGCGAAGTATAGCCGGTCAATGGTACACGGGCACCACTTAAAAGTCGATGGAGTCTTCCAGGCTTTCGCGCGGTGTTGATGCTCAAAGTCGAAGTTGGTGTAGGAGGGTCGTTGAGACCTACAACCAAATGGTGGACAGACTGAGGAGCTTCACCAAGAGAGACCCTATTTGGCACCAAGCTAGGATTCCTAGCAATAGTCGAGGGGTCTTGAAGTATAGCAGCAGCAGACTTTTGTACCTTGGGTTGATAGTCTTTCTCGGGGACCGGAGGTGGTGGTTCATCAAGTGAAGTCGCTCGGAACTGCGCGTTTAGAGGACTAGCGGCCATGGAATTAGTCCGCGTTGAATTCTTGTCTGATTGCTTCGGATTCTCGAAAACCGGAACCTGAGGGGAAAGTGGCTCAATTGGACGGCTGAGCTCCTGCTGCGTGTTGCGTTTGGAAGATAATGAACGAATAGAGACACTAGAGCTATAGCCAGAATCCGCCTTGGACAGGGTTTTATGAGGAGCAGGTGTCGGGCTAACTACGATCCCGCTGTCTGATCGATTGAGTTCTTTCTGTTTTCCATCTTCTGAGGGTGCGCTTTGCGAGGAAGCATTAGGCTTAGCATCGTGGTCAAAGCGCACGTTTAGAGCCTCTGTGTCATACTCGGGCGATCCGTCTTCAAACAATTCATCTTCGATAGCCGTATGCTTACTCGTAGTTTGTAACTCTGGAGATCCTGGTTCGACTCCACCTATTGAGAATGGGCTCAAACTAAGCTTCAGCTCAGGTAGGAAATCGAAAGAAAACGCTTGATCGCCTATGGCGGTGACTGATGGTGCAGCGATGAGATAAGATGAAGCAGAGCGTTGGCTGTCGTCAGAGCTTCCGTTTTGCCCCTCTTTGACCTGATTTCCATCGTCGAAATAACTACCCTGTTTCATAGTAGTTGTTGAACTCTTGACATGAAGACCATCATCACTAACGTCCCAAGCTGGAGTTATTGCGGGGCTGCCATTCATAATTCTCAATGTACCATGCTTGAACGCACCCGTTTGTTTGTATTCAGTCTCGCAGGGCGTATGCGCACGAGGCACGAGGCTGGGATCAAACGACAAGTTCGGAACGGAAAGAAGTCCAGCTCCAACAGAGTCCGGGGAATCACAACGCGATATTGTTGGAACTAGGCCATGTCCAGTTTGTATCTCCGGCGGTATGATGAGGTCCGCTGGAACAGGCCGGGTTGCCACCCCCGGAGTCATTAGCGATCTCCTACGCATCGGCGTGTACAGTGAAGCGTCCGAGTTAGCTCGAGGAAGATGCGTGGCAGCATCCGGGTGAACTGGATGGTATGAAGTTGTATAGCTTTGCCGTCTCGATAGCGGGACTAACAGTTGGCTCTCAGCGATTATCAACTGATCATCAAACGGTGGAGCTTCGACGAGGTTTAACAAGCGCTCTGCTTCGTAGGCAGATAAATCATGGTTCCTTGGTGAGCTATTATTTTAAAGTTATTAGCGACATTGGCTCGGCCTTTCTTGACATGGGTGACGTACGCTGCAAGGTCTAGTGGAGGTTGCTCATAACCTTCGTCTATTCCCATATAAGCCGAACCCGCTCTACTCGTGCGTCGGCTGCGGCTTGCGCTGGCCACAACCCCACCACTCTGGCTCCCCTGGTGCAAGGACTGAAGATCAGGTCGAACTAATGGGTGGGAATAATCTTCAGCGGGCGCGGAAGCTCCGTAGAGGGCAGCCAGGTCATCCAACGCAGTCTGGTCAGTCTCCGGGCGGCGTGGAGAGGATATGGGCGTCGAGCTATATGGTAGGGAAAGACGTCGCCCCGTGGTAGAGGGGGGCCGACGGATTATATCAGCGACGCCGCTCGGATTCAACAGACCAGCTGTTGCAGGATTGCCAATGCGAGGCTTTGAGAGCTTCTGAGCAGCTTTGGAACCCTTCTTCGGAGCCTCGACGGAGGGTGTATTTCCCATGATGTGGACGGAGGTTCATTGGCTGCAGCCGAGAGGGCGGCAGGTATATTGCTATACGCAGATTAACAAGTCCATGCCGTAGAGCTCCCCGGGCGGATGTCAGCGAATAATATCCTGACACGGCACGCAGATGAGGAGGTCAAACAGCAGAACTGCAGGGAGCAGAAACAGGAGCGGGAGCAGGCACGGGATGGCTTAAAGCTCGATGTTAAGCAGCATGGGCTATACAACAAGTAATAAGCCCGGAGGAGCTTGCTGAACGGTATCTAGCGAGGCACACGAGGCTCAAAGCGGATGGCGGGGGGGTTGGTTGGGCAGGTCGTGGAGCTGTGCATGGGAATAACCAACTGTGCTGTTTGCGGCAAACGCCGAGGCTGGTTATGTGTTAGTTGCGAGGTGCAGGCCCCCCCAACCTTGTCTCGCACCCGCAAAGGCAGAATTTACAGCTTGAAACCTTCTTTGACCACACGAGGGCCCCAGGAATTCAGGTGAAGCAATACAGAGAGAATGGAAGCAAAGACAATGACGAGCGAGGACGACTAGTGGTGGTGGTGGTGGTGATGATGGTGGTGAGAATGGTAGCTGCAGGACCTGACTGCTGTGCTGTGTATTAAGTTGGGTATGCGTAACTGGTGTATAATACCTACAGTTGGCTCGTAAACAAGCGGTCGCAGTGACGCCTTCTATGAACAGTACGCTTTTTGTTTTATTTTTTTAATGTGAGACAGTTGGCTCAAAACTAGAAGGAGACACCAGAGAGCAATAAGAAAGAGAGGAGAGAAATGGAGAAGGTCACGGTGACGACAGGCATCAGTGCCGACATGAGCAAGGAGGCTCCCGCTGGTGTATCATGTATGATGAATGGAAATCAGGACTTGGAATTCGATTGCCGGCCCTTATCGAATTAGCGGTCCTGTATACCTACCATAGTAGGTAAGGTGGACCGTACGATCGAGATCTGGCTGGATAGGAGCGCCCGACTAGCCTGCAGTACTGGATAGTGACATCAGAGACTATAGACACGTTGCGCCGAACACAGGTATAGACCTTGTAAAGGCTCAGTGTATCGATTCATTTAATTGGCACAAGTCAGCTGTTTGGTAAGGTGGGTAGGTATCTTGTATCTAGCTTACTTAGCAAGCGCAGACACACCCCTGTGACCGGCCACTACTCTCCCCGAGAATGGGTAGGGTAGGCACACTAAGGCGCGTACCGAGATGCCCCAAACCTTGTAAAGACCTACCCACCTACCCAGGAGCATGTATGTCGTTATGAACACACACACTTCTCTGTCACCCTGGTATTATAGAAGCACGTCTTAATAGAGTATTAAATACGACAATCCACCATATGATGGGCTCTGAATGGTTCTGGAGAGCTCAGATTCTTGGCCCCGTACGAACCAGCCCTCAGCTGATTTTTGGGGTGCGACGGGTAATTTGTAGAGAAAACTGGATACCGCTGCACTTAGAATGCATCGTCGATCATTGTGCCAGATTTGCCTGTTGAGATTGTTTCATACCTTTCGCTACCACAAGCATCTTGCAAACAATTAGAATGAGCGTATGGCTTGGTAACACACCTCCGTCATTCCGTAATTCCGTCAATGAGGGAGACCCGAATAAAAAAGTGCTAAAGAAAAACTGAAAATAGCTACATCATCGCATACTTGTCTCCCGAAGCAGTCTCAAATTTGGGCTTGGCAGTGCATACCACTGGTGACCGCCCTCACCCGTCAACAGTCGCTAGATTGCACCGAGCAAACCGAAAGCCAAGACACATACCTATCTTGTATACAAGTAATGATTATGTATGTATGTATTTGCGGTGAGAACAGGATTACTGTTTACTCAATTACACACCACGTCAGAGGAGTAATGAGCAAGGGACTAGATACCTAGGTAGCCTGGGTATCTAAGTAGTTCGATAGAGTAGAACAAGGATGGTGGTGTAATGTGTAAGTGCACCGGCCAGCTAACCAATCTCGACCCTGTTTCAAGTCCGGACTAAGTCAAGACCGCGATCCCGTGACAGCTCGCTGAGATTTCCCCGGAGCATTTGAACCTGCTGGAGATATTTTCGTTTCTTTAGCGTTGCATTCCTTGTCGTAGGCACTAGTTACCCAGATCGTCTAATTATGCTGTAGGCGCCTGTCCCAATTGCCGACGTTGGCAGGGTGTGTGATGGAGCAGCAGGCACATCGCATGTCTACGAACGATTGGGACAGCGGCCAATGTAAAAGTAGCAAGGTGCGCTCGCATGCGTTTCACCTTTGTCTACCTATGTATGCTGCGCTCGGCATTCAAGCTGACAGCCTGCTTTTACATGCAGTTTCCTTGGCTCTGCAGATGCGTGTCTCTGAGCTTAGAGGCGGTCAAGGTCGTGTGCCTCTCTCTCATTGATAGAAAGGGAGGTCATTTGGACTTTTCGAGATGGGATGATAGCTCCAAACTACAACAAAATAGTTCGGACGCCTAGACACAAAAGCCTGTATAGTCGCTAGACAGACCTGCGGCTAATAGATTCAATTCAGTTTGTCAGGAACGAAAGCCATCTGACTTTGGGGCCGCAGCTTACACGAGACCGTAACTATGTATATACGAGTCAACGCTATCTTGCAGAACCGCCAATCTGACATCAGAGGCCGATCAACCTAGAACGACAGAAACCGGTCTCCGAGAGCCGCATGGACGCGCACTTGTGCGAGGGAGATTGGGGCGTCTCTCGACCGGGGAAGTACAGGCCGCGTCAGTATCCTTGGCACGGCTGAGCCATCCTGCATGTCATGTCCTAGGTCAGATACCATTGAGATGGGATGGGATGGGGATGAATAAAGTCCTCAATGCTCGTCGGATCTCTCTTTAATGCATAGAATTCTCTCTCCCAGGGCTTGTCTACATTCAACGTGAGACGCTTACACCAGCTCCACGGATCTCCTTCCAAATAGCCGCGGCGGCAGAAACCCCTTGTGCCGCGGATAGACCTCCCTGGCCGACATTGCGCCGTGAGCTCTGTATACCCTCTGTTTGAGCATGGACAACAACTCGGTCGTTCGCATGCGCCGCTGAACGCCTAGGACTTGCACACAAGGCTCAGTGAGGACTCATTTCGGTAGTAATGCTAGTATCTGCATAAGCCTGCTATGTAATCCTGCGAGCTAGGTATTGTACCGGGAGTTGGACACCAACGGAGAAGCTCCTCCGCTCAGCGCTACAATTGGCCTTGGTATGCTCATCATACTAGACACTTAGATTCACAATATTCCAAAATATCGAGAACGCTATTCAAATGAGATGACAAGACTTCTCATTGGCTGTGAGTTAAATTACTGCCATGAGTAAGGAATCTCTATGATACTTAGATGACTTCGCGGTGAGTGGTAAGGGGTACGAAATTCTATCTTTCAGTTTACTATAGCCACTCACTTGGCTATCCCGACTTGCACTTAACCTGTCTATGAAACTGAGCGACCTATGTTGGAACTTTGAACAGATCAAAAGTGGCGAGCCGCAATTCGATGCTCGTCAAAGAACAGATCCCATGTAATAAAGTGTATACCTTGCGCTCCAGGTTATAGACGCTGATGGAGGTAGGTTTAGTGTTTTTACTAAATGCCTTAATCCCCTATACTCAAATGGTCTAGGCTCCAGAGCCCACCCCAAGAACCTTAACTTGAAGATGCCAACGGGATTATCCTGGATCTAATCTGGATCATGAGTGACAGTTGGGTTTCCCGCGATGCGGCGCCGGTGTCTGAGCACGTGGCCGCAAGTTAGGTAGTGGTCTGGATCAAGATGTCACGAGCTTAAAATCGTCACTTCGGAAGTCGCCCCGTTACTTGAAATTTGGGAGTCTGAATCACGATATGTTTTGCCGACACCGCCCTATAATAACCTCAAGCGCAATGGCGACACGGATACGGTGACCGGGCTCCCTAATATCTTTAGCCACCGTACTCTCATACTCGTATAATCAATGTGAGTTGCATTATACAGCTGTGATAGCAAATCTACTAGCTCGTGAACCGTCATTTAAAGCGTCGTGGTAATGATCCTGCCTCGTGTCCAGCGACAGCCCACAGACCTTGGATAGAAGGTGAAGAGTAAATGTGCCGTTACTCACTACAACATTATTTCATCTGAGCTAACTAACTCTTCATCAGTGAAAACGAACTTAACGCTCTAGTGACTCTAGTTTTCATCATACACCAACGAAGGCGAAAGCATGCTCACACGCCATTAGAGATGTCTCAGTCTTTAGACTTCATCTTATCAAATGTGCAAATGACATTTGCTTCTTAGATAACGCCCGTACGGCTATTCTTATGGCTCTTTCGACGTCGCGAATAGTGCAACAATGTACCCGCTATGATCTACTAACAGGTTGCTCTATCAGATCCAGGATACTGAAAGATTGATTGACATGAGGTATGTAATGAGCTGGTTCACCAGTCCGCTTTCGCCTAGTGCGCCCGTTCTAATCATATTTAAAGTAAAGAAGTTATAGATATCATCCTCCCAGCAATATTTGAGCATTCTATCATCTAGATGTTGTGGCCCATCGCGATACGTCTAGCAATCACCACTTAGGTAGGGGGAACCCCGGGTTCCGCGATCTCTCTGAAAGCAGCTTGCGAGCCCTTGTCGCCTTGCGAAGTTGCCCTGAATCCCGAGTTCTTAGAGCGGTCCTAAGCCGTCAAGCTGTGCCTGACGAAGGGATATGTAAATTCGCCATTATTTCTGAAGCGAATGCGGCATTACGTCCCCTATGCATCGCATCGAATTGGGACACGGCCATCCAGGCTCACGCGTATTCGAGGAGCTTAATACCAAAGAGCATGCGCTTACATCCAAATGCGGTTGAGAGGACTCGAGAATCCTGAATAATTAAATCCTTTATCCCCTGTTGAACCTCTTGATTATTGCTTGATATTCGTAGCGTCAAGCCCCAGCTTCAAATCCGGCCGCCTACTGACGGGCTGATATGGCCCGCATCGCCCCTCGGTGACCTCGACGTCCCTTCATGTGGCGACTCGCTCCCCAAATCCGTACCGCCCCCAGACGCACCAACTACATCCAGACAGTCCGCATTGGCCGGCTTGCGTTGCACGCGGCGACGGGCCATATGGGGCCACACGCCTGCGAATTCCGAACGCGCTGCCGCAAATATCCCTTGCCTTCTCACATATATTAGACTCGAGCGGTTTATTTTGTTTCTGTAACTTGTCATACCGCCTAGTAGGAGGTACTGGAGGTAGTACTTAAGTTAGCTCGGCCTTGCCCTACGGCGGCCTAAGAGCTAGCGGCCGTGAAACGTCCCTTAGCTCTCCTAGGTAAGTAGTCCCATCCCAGTTATGTCATAACTTCCTCCTCGTCGAGTCTTTGGGCGCGACACTGACAACGCTGTGAGCCCCGCACCAAACAGCCTTCTTAAAACCGCGAGAGGGAGCTGTGGACTGTGATACCTCCGGAATTTCGAGGTTTGACAACGAATCTGTGCCTCGCTCAAGAGCTACAGTTAGGACTAGTGGCATCCATGGCGCGACTTCGCAAGTTAATGAGAGATCGGAGAGCCGGGTCGGTGTAAGCGACTACCGTTCCATAATATGTTTATTATCGAGTATCGTTCGTGTCTCTTAAGGCGAACTCCTGATGACAGACGCCGGAAAACTCGCTGCTTATTTAAGCTAGGATATGTAGGTTTAACAACTCATCATTCGAATTTACCGAGGGATACTGGTATTGAGGACCCATATAGTTCATAATAGAGCGTAGATACCTAAGTATAACATCGGTAATCGGGCTGGTATAAAGTTCGACTGACTGTCTATTCATTTCGCTCATCGCGTGACCGTTAAGCCGGCAAAAGAAATCATTCTTCGGAATCAGCGGTTCTAGCTAATGTCTGGTTGAGAGAGAGCTGGCCCGCCTGTATGCGACCGACCTACGGGGCTGAGCCGTCTTCATCTTCGGGTCGTAATAGGAAGTATGCACTGCGGCTCTTAGGCATGTAAACCCCGCTTCTACCGAGATCGCCGACCACTTATTCTCGCCCACCCCTCTTTCAGATGAGCTTTGTCGCGTTAAACATCGAACATATGTAGATTGACATTATCAATTCTGCAGCGAAACAATGCATCGCTCGATATGTGGTCTTGAAAAATGCATGGGGATGGCATGCCGGTGTCAATTGATATATTACCTAGGACATATTACGCTAGGTATGCAAAATACGGGGAACCCGATGATGGTAAGTCTTGGGTTACAGGCCTCAACATTCATCTGGGGAAGTGCGGATAGTCAATGAATGACAAATCTTGGCATGATTAGCCGTTGACTTGACGCACTACAATTACATACATACACAGCCATGGTTGCTTCATCTTAATCGCCTATGACCATAGTGCAACCTTGCGGCCCAATCCAGACCTCATGAACGCGCCGGGCATCGACATCGACGCGATCGCCCGCCGAATGGGTTGTCTTGGTCGGGTTTTCGTCCTTGGGGTAGGTGATAGTGAGCTGGCCGTCAACGATCAGATGGGTCGTCAGGCTTTCATGGCTGTGCGGGCTGTAGTATGCATTGCTGCGCAATCCACGGGTTGTCAGCAAGCCTCGTTTCTCGTTTCAGTACCTTCTTCGTCTTCTTCCATGTTCGACCCAGAAGAGTTAGGGGCTCATGTGACGTACGGCGCGTCTGTCCAGGTCAGAGTGTTCGCAAAACCCCATGACCGCACCTCGGCCTCGTAGTCTTCGCGCGTCTTTGTCGTGGACGCCATTGGATTAGTGGCCGTCGCTGAGCCAGCAAAATAAAACACGTCAATCGACTGTTCGGAAATGAAAGAGACAGCACCGCAACGCCTAATTCACAGGTGGGCGCAGGTAGTTAAGTTAGTTGCCTTGTTTGCTGTGGGGTTCGATATCGAGTGATCAATTCGCTGGCGGTCGGTGAGACAATCAGGAACAGGCGATACTTGTATGGTTGTCAAGTTAGTAGCGTATGCAGGGTATGCAGGTCGTGGAATGGGGGTTGTGGCTGTGAGGGTGTTGATGCAACCCTTTCGATCCGTGATATCTGCCCATATGTACATACCTACCTCGGCTAATGACGTCGTTGAGAGGACGAGCTGTCAGTATTCTGTAGGGTACATAGGTGTGCGTAGGTAGATACTGTACTGTCAAGCTTCTGTACTGGCGCTGGAAACCACCGGCTCGCCGGCGGCTTAAACTACCTCTAGATACCTACCTGGTATTAGTGGACTACCGATCTGAGACTTGCAGTGTTCCTACGTCTGGTCCACAACAAATGGCGACACCACTCTCCACTCTCGGCCGCGATGCACGTGTGTGCTGGCCCTCTGGTGCCCATTGATTAGACCGACGACTAGGAGATGACGCTGGCAGTGCCTGCACCTCCCGCCTCCCGCACCAATTCTACGGCGGCGCTATTGGTCTAGACTCTAGACCAGATAGCAGAGGTAGGTACTGTACCTATCCTGAGGCACTTAGGTTAGCTGTTCATTATCATCGTCATCGCAATCAACGCTACAACCACTAAGATAGCATCGTACAGTAACCCCAGTCGCAGTGACTACAGTGAAACCAAGTAAAGACTGTGCTGGCCAACAATTAAGCGCTATCACATTAACAATTATGATTATAGATGTTAGATATATGCGTAAAGTATGTAGAATACTCTTGCTATTTTTAATGTTATTGAAAGGTTAGTTATTTTCGGCCCCCACCCAATCAAAAGTTTCCTCCCAAACCCGGCATCGGATATGATTGGCCGAGTTCATCCCAACATACCCAGGTTAGGTACAGTACCTTGGGTGGTGTCCACCAACACCACACTACCTGGACGGATGTGGGTGGACTCGACGAGAGCGACCCTGAACCCTGCAAACTGCCAGTGCTCAGCCCCCAAACCGCTAAAACAAAATCTCTAGAAACGTGTACCTCTGTATGTAGGTATGATGGTGTGCTGTACTGATGTCCCAATCACTCTCGGGTTTAGTCAGAAATTGGTCGCCGCTCAACATCACCCCACCGTTTCCAAACCTTTCTAAGCATTCTATTCTCTGGGCGGTGTGTTTCGATAGGAGAACAAGAGAACCAATTCTAGCATTGGTACGGCATACTTACAGCCTACCTACAGCCTACAGCCCTACCTATCGAGTAGCATGATTTTGCGCGCTTGGCGGCTGCTAGCACAGTACTGTACATTAGTAGTGTGAGCTTGGTTGGTCTCAATCCGGCTCGGGCTGGTCCTTCTGACTGGAGTTGAGCTGGGGTCATTTACCCAAAGGCAGTAGGCAGTGGGGGGCTTGGTAGGGTTACCGCACCCGTGAAGCTGGGTTCACTGGGTTCGCTAGCACAGTAAACGAGGCTAGTCCCGAGCTGAACCGCCCTAAACAGCCCCCCCTTGTCGGGGAGGTATCGATACCTTGTCTTCTTACTTAAGTAAGTTTATCTCACTAACCTACCTCTCTGCACATTAGATAGACTACATACTCAAGGTTTATTTATCTCCATCCTACCAACAACTTACCTGTACTTGGTCTCCTATTCTTGACTTTTCGTCCTTCCCTGTCCTCATTCCGGGCCGCCGCGACACCTATGCTTATAAGCTCAATGCGTTGCTGAGTTTGCCGTTTATAATATGACTCTGCTTGCGGAAGACCCCAACCCTCGTCATTTGGCGTCGATCCTACCCCCCAAGCTCTGCTATCCGAGGGAGCTGTAGAACCTAGGTAGACAGCTTGCTCCGCGAGAGTGTGAACCGCGCTCCATGCCTTCTTTCCAGCAACGGAATAGCGACAAACCAGGACTCCTGTGTTTCACGGTATGTCTTACCAGGATTTCGTGTTTCTTCCATCACTGACAGTTGCGTGTTCTAGATGTCCAAGTCCTCGTCCAAAGCCCCTCCCGAATCGCTGCCGCCGCGCCGCCTCACATTCAACGTTCATGGCACCCAAGCCATTTCCTCACTCAAACGTGCCTTGAACATAGGGCTGTTTCTTGCGCCCACTGTCATACACCTCCATGGCGACGGAGTTCCCGGGGGTAAAAAGGATATCTACTTGAGTGCTGCCATTCAGCGCTCTCTACGATCATTGTTCAACGACTTGCGCCAAGGCAAACCCACAATATCCCGTAAATCCTTCCAGTCCTTTTTGGAGTTACAACAGGGGGAGCCACCTGAGAAGTGTTCTACGACGCTTAAGGAAGACACCTACACATTTCAACGATTCCTCGAGGTATGGTGGAGGGGATTCGGCCTCGAGGTCGAAAAGCCAGTTGCCATTGACAAGAAAGATCTAAAACAACCGATTAGCCATTATTTCATCGACAGCAGCCACAACACCTACCTGGCTGGTTCCCAAATTAGCGGGAAGGCCTCAGTCGAGACATACAAGCGCGCTTTGCGCCAAGGATGCAGATGCGTTGAAATAGATGTCTGGGATAACAGCACAGGTTCGCCCTCTGACAGGTCATTAGCGGGGTCCAAATCCGACCACTCCCAGACCTTCACAAGGAAGAGTTTGCACACAACGGCAGCCCACGTCAAAGCAGCCGTAGATGACAAAGTTGACCGGACGAGGCAGTTTCTCGGTGTTGAAAAGACCCACAGCTACAACCCGAGATGCAGCAAGTTTTCACTCGATCGTGGGAACAACCTCGTCCCGGGCCTTGCCGACGCCGACGACCGGGTTAATATCGGGCGGCGCGGATGGCAGCCGGTGCAGCCGTTAGATGAGCCGATCGTCATGCATGGATGGACATTCAACCAACCCATCGGGTTCCGTCAAGTATGCCAGGCAATTCGTGAGGTTGCTTTTGAAACAACACATTTGCCCATCATCATCAGTTTGGAGGTTCATGCCCTCGCGGAGCAGCAGGAGAAGATGGTTCAAATTATGAAGGAGGAATGGGCCGGATTGCTCGTTGACGAACCCTATGAGGCATGTCCCAATGGCCAAATGCCTAGGCTCGAGGAGCTACTCGACAAAATCCTGATAAAGGTGAAGAAGACCTCCTTGAGGACAGAGACTTCAACAACTATGAGCACACTATCTCCAAGAGGAACAGCTGTAGAAGACGATCCTGCTTCCGGGTCGGATGACGATCCCCCAGCCAAACGACCTCGACCGAAAGTGCCCATCTGCGAGAACCTAAGCAACCTTGCCGTATACACACATAGCGAGCACTTCGTCAACTGGGAGTCATTCACTCTCAAGTCTCCCTCTCACATCTTCTCTATAAGTGAGAATAAGATCTTAGATTTGTGGGAGTCAAAGCGAGATGAGTTTTGGGCCCATAATCGCAATTTCTTCGTGCGCGCTTATCCCAAAGGCAGCCGCGTCACTTCATCCAACCCCGATCCTTCACAATTCTGGCGCAAAGGCGTCCAAATGGTCGCAATGAATTGGCAGAAGTGGGATGAGGGTATGATGCTCAATAAGGCCATGTTCTCAGGCGAGCATGGTTGGGTCCTTAAACCCGCCGGTTATCGCAGCGACGACAACGAACTAAGTGTTCAATCCACCGAACTTTCCTACCGCTCGTTCGACCTCCATATCAGCGTCCTATCAGGACAACACATTCCGTTACCTGAGGGCATGCCACGTCACAAAGCACATGCCTTCCGACCCTTCGTGAAATGTGAACTTCACGTCGAGAAAGCAGAAGAGCGATCTAAGAGCGCTGGCGAGGGAGGCGTCAAACTACGTCCCGTTGACTCGAAGAAGCAAACAAGCAGCGGGAGAACGGACCACCCAGAATTCGGTTTGGGACATCGGGAGCTCTCTTTCAAGAGTATCCACAAGGTCGAGGAGTCGCTCAGCTTTGTTAGGTAAGAAATGTTCAATCATATTACGCGCCACTACCTATATTCCTGGTCTATCTGCATTGTCGGCTCTGGGCATTTTCATCTCGACCCCAAAGTCGCCCAGCTAGTACTGGAGTGGCTCAACTTGCATACTGAGGAACGAGCTGTCACATGCAACAATCCGTCCGGTAACGATAGGAGCTGCTTCATGTTTGACAACAGCGGGCCGAAATTGTGACAGAGAGCCCGGCTACGTATTGACGAGCAAGTCTTATCACCACACATTCTCGTCCCACCCATTATTTCACTCTCCATTTGCTGTCTTTCCTGCCTGCAGTGGCCCTGCCGTGTTCCTACTCCTTGCTAACATTGTCATGTGTAGATTTCGGGTTGAACACGAACAGTCCCTATCTTTCAAAGAGGCCTTCGCGGCCTGGGCATGCGTTCGTCTTGACCGGTTGGCGACTGGCCATCGACTCGTCCCCCTTCTAAATCCCGACGGTAATGAGACTGAGGGCGTCCTATTCGTCAAAGTCTCGAAGATATATCGTCAATAATGGTTGCCGCGGAGCACCGGGAACGTTCCCCTACGTCGCACCCCAGACATGACTTGCATTGCGTTAACACGCCTAGTCCATGCTTGCTCGCATGATATCCGTCACCATATGGGTACGGTCAAGCACTTCACCGCCGGACGTCGCGCTGGTCCCTCGAAATACGTTTTTTACATCACCTAGGCGATCAGTCTTCTGGATAAATCCCGGACTCGTCTCTTATATAGGCAGGCCTGCTTTTTTATGCATTCTGAATAGCGGGGGGGCCCATGCATATTTCCCTTTTGTCGGTTAGCAGCTCGGAGTCACACTTGGCAGCATGGATAGTTAGGATACCCGAAGACGGCGACAGGCTTTTTTTTCAACCGCCGCCGCTTGCATTTGCATTTATTCTCTTTTGATGAGCTGGTTCGGTTTCTTGTTATAACGATTGGGTGTATCTGAGCGCAGGGACATGGGGCATTGGCATTGAGATGTAGATATGGCAACTGCATCCTGCAATAGATGTCGTTTCGCTGCTTTTCGTGATGTCGACAAAAACTCGGTAGATGCGTGTACATTGCGTTTCGGTTTAATTTGGCCTAATCAGACAGACAGGAACCATGATCGTCTTCCCGCCTCTGCGTCTAGACCTGACTGGGGAGAAACGCGTATTATTCCGGATCCGAGCACCCGGGGCGAATCCGACTGGACGTTCGACATGCCCGTGCTCGTGTTCGCCATCATCGGCCGAAATCCTAAGGAGCTAGCGTAGCGTGGCAAAAGTATCGGTCAACAAACAGACCGGGTACGCGGATTCCTAATGCTAGAGGATCTGGAAACCACAACCGAGTTGAGGTAACGTCGTCGTCTTGGGGAACGCAAACTACTTACATAACCCCGGACGCATACTACGTCATTGCCAAACGGCAATTGATGGTTTGGATTGGCAGGAGATAGGCAAAGCCCATTTGTCATCGTCGAGGGGAGGCTGTGCTGGTTGAGAGTCGTGGGGGAGGAAGTGAGGGGAAAGGTGAGAGGGGAAAAGGGGCCTATTTTGGTATGGCATGGTTTTTGGCTCGATCGACGCATCCCTATCTACACTATCTATCCACCGTCGTCCGTTCTAGAACTTATGATGCTGGGGGCGACATGGAGCGAGCCGTTCGCGTCGCGTCGCATCACATCGCATCGCATTGCTCAAGTTTCCCCATTTCGCCGAGCACCACCGCTATCTACGGTAGAGATCGTCTATTTCTTCCGGTCTGATAGCGTACTACTTTAATACATGCGCTAGCCATATACGCTGCTTACATCTTCTATAACGTCCGTGCGGTAGGCCATGACGAGGCAAAGAGATTCCTTCGCGAGCTAATGGTCTGACTGGAGCATAGGGAGAAGAGCGGTAGAGCATAAGATAGGCTGAGTCACCCTACGCGAGTTCTTGTGAAAGTAAGGGTAGCTGCGTTATGCCGTTCTAAATGAGCAAGTCGGTGTAGGATTCGTGTATGTGTAGCTCGCTTTCGTCCCGTCTCGGTCTTCACGTCGGGTGATTGCTCGTGCGAGTCTCTGTAGGCTAGAGACGGGCAACTTCCCCGGTTGGCGAGGTAGTCTAGCACGTCTATACACTTTGCCCCCGCAGTCTTATATACAGAGAACATCTCCGGACGAACAAGGAAAGCCAACCAATCTCTCCTAACGAGGACCGTATTCGCTTGATGCGAAAGGTGCGAAGGAAAGGGAACCGCCATGCTAGAGAACATATCTAACGTCTGATGTGAAGTTTAGAGCCGCGAAGGCTGGGCTTGATAACGGAAGATTAACGGGTGCGCCGCGAGATGCGGGCTAGAAGCATTGCAGCTGTCAGAATTATGTTGTGCCACCGTTACCGGGTGATAAATTTCGGCTGGGGATTTTATGCAGGTACGTAATGACCGGGCATGAGCACCGTCATCGACTTGTTCTTGTAGGCACGTAGGGAAAACTCTTACATCAGTAATACATAGCCTTGTTAAAGACGACGATATGGGTGCGTGGCGAGAACCACATTCTTCAGTCACATCCCGTTTGATTGACTGAGAAGTGAGTATAGAAGCTTGACGTGACCTCTTTCTCTATAATCGTTTCCTTGCTTTGGGCATCAATTGGATTGGCAATTTAAATTGGTCCTCGTCCAACAATCCTATTTACGCAGGATCCCTCCCGAAGAGCATCTCAGGCCGCTTCGGACGTTGTGAAGTTACATATGGCTGCAACAGTCCGAGAGTCACACTTGAGCGTTCTAGTTTGCGAGGCAATTCCCTAGCGGAAAAGGTCTCCGGGATCCCGCAGAAGCTATGCATTGAATATGCATCGGGTTTGTCTTACTTGTGCGGGAGAGTCGAACTTGGCCTCGTGGGCGTTTAAGGCACTCTTGCCTTAACCCCAAATCGTAGATCTCTGCAGTTTCCCCCTAGTTGCATATGTTAGATGGTGATGGCCCAGGCATCCATTGGCGACCCCGGGACTGGCGTTGGTTCGGGCGCTTAATGCCTCGGATCAAACGTCGGTGTAGTCTCGGTACGTCCGGCGAAAATAGTCTCCAATATGTGATTTGTAGCGTTGCATTTCGGCTCAAGACATATCCGACAGGTCCTTTAGCAGACGGACTACTTCAGCTGTATGATCACAGCGGTAGTAATCTGGGACTAAGGAGGGGGTGTGGTCATGTGACATTGTCCTCTGAACCCATGGTGGCTACGCGCGGCCGCGGCGGCTATTATTCCTCATTGTAACTAGGACTCAAGTAGCCTTCGCTACTCGACTCTATCTTGCGACAGCCACAATATAGCAACTTAGCGGCCATCTCCCTCCGGCTCATGAGCTCAAGGAGCAAACATTAATGCGCTGTCCAGGCGAACTTCAAGTTGAGCTGTAACGTGTTGCTATCTGAGCATAAATTTATGCCGGTAGCGAATGGTGCCGGGAGGACTTGAATTATTCCATATGGAGCGCGTGATCATTTCGAGACAACCTGCACGCCCCAAGCCGAAGAAAATTACCCGAAGGATGGGTTAGGTAACTATCAGGACGAGGGGAGAGGCCATCTCGGTTTTAATGTAGGTACACTAGGTAAAGATCAGAGCCGATAGTGCCGAGAGGAGGGGAAAGGGTCCGGGCACAGCAACCACTGTTTCCGGACCCCAAGCTCGCACCCCGATGCACCTCCGACTGCAACTCCACAGTACAAAATCCTAAGCAGTGTGGGTGCTGTAAGCAACCGTTTGACCGCGCGTCAACTTTGCACCGAATACCGTGATACTACTTCGTCCCTGTTAAAGATTGCGTGATTTCAAACGTTGATATTACCGTTAGTCCTAGACCTCAACCTGCTCGTAAAAAAGCAAACAATATTTTGCTGGGTTGGTGTTGTTAGTGCTCTACCTAGGTTAGGTTAGGTATGTCTATAAGCCCTTGTAGATTTGTATCAGCGTTGATGGCTTCGACCTACTCCAAAATAAGATAGTTAGGCCAGGGGGTTGTTTGTTCCGCATACGTTGTGTGACGTAACTGATAGAAGACCGGAGTCTGCTCGGGGTGAACGCCACCGAACGATATATGCTCACCGGGCGAGTAACCGGGCGACCGCTCCAAAATCTCGAATAGACGTGTAGTAGCTCTAGGACTGTTATCGTGCGAATAATCGGCATGCCCCGGCGCTCTGGTAAGGCAATCCTCAAGTTCACCCGTGTAGCCTTGTGTGGCTATCAGCTGGCGACGAGTATATGAATGAGGCCCGAGCCCGCAAACAATAGCGGTAGCGCTGCCAAGAAATGGCGTCGTATATGAATGTGCGGAAACTAGGTGCCGCTCCCCTAGCTTCACGTAATCAGCCGCAGAGTAAAGCCGTGACCTATCAATCCTTCGGGTTTGAGTTCGAGTCTTAGGGCGCTTGTGGCTTCGATGGCTGGCGGTGAATACGGCACTGCGATCAGAAAAAGGGCGGACCCCCGGGGGCTGTGGTGTCAATATATAATATGATCTATCAGTAGAACGTGGTACCGAACACCCCGGGCCAAGCAAACTAGGCCTGGGTCAGGACGGCTCGGATGCCAGTCTACCCATTGATAGTGGGGAGTTATGACGCGCGCACTGGAGGTTGTACGTGCATGTTAAATCGGCACTATTAAGCATTAGGCAGAGAGGATGAGGATAGCATGCTCGTTGTTCGCGGCTAGGTGACAGCTTCCACGGGCCGATCAGCTAAGGTAGGCTACTGCAGAAACCCATATGGGTCGGGGATAAAGCAGACACATCCATCCCCCTCTTCTGCACCTAGACTAGATCATGGCAACAAGGACGCGTCCGGGGAGATTGCTACAAGATTAATGTCAATGAGGCTTGTATACCTACTCCGGCGGAAACTCGGCTTACAGAAGAGTGGCATGTTGATTTTTTTTATCTAGGCCTATGAAAGGCTCCGGCGAGAAGTCCGATAAAAAAAAAAAATAAAAAAAGAAACAACATTTTGGGGGGACCCTAGTCGAGCGTTTCAATGGGCTGTACAGATTGTCCGCCTCCGACAAGATGACTCCAGGGATGTGGCGCTAGGACCAAGAAATCTGACATTATGATTCTACGATTTTTATGTAGGGATGTCGTCACGAGCATAGGTACACAAAGTCATATACAGGGAGGTTTGAAGAAGTGCAGAAATAGTCGCAATTATGAAAGGGGGCAGGTAAGCACTGGACGGTGTCGAAGAGGTAGATAGGTGAAGTTAAGCCAGGTATTGTATCAGTAAAGGTGTAACGATACCTCTACATGTACCCCACGTGATAAGCCCACCCAATTACAAGCGGCATATGTAAATAGCTCACCCAATAAAAACTACCCCTAAAGCAGATGATAGCAGGACCTACCTACTTTTTACCTGCTGCCAACCTGCCTACTCGGTAACCTACCTAACCCAACCTGCCAACCCGGACTTACGAACGTTCTTACAGCTAGGTACTTAAGTAGTTATGCATACATGCATGCATACATACATACCCCTTCTCTATGACAACAGTCGCCATCACCGAGGCCTCGAACCAACGTAACATGCCTCCCGCGGCAATGCCTATCGCTAAGCTACTTAGACCTGGCCAGTCAACGCCACGCGAGCAGGTTGCCGAGAAAACTACCCAGTTAAGTAGGTAGCTACGTATCTAACGCCTATCAATCAGGGAATCCGACATACGTACAAGGTACAATACAATACTGTGCTACCCAGTCGAAGAACCTTGATTAGTGCCGATTCCAGTGGACGGATCGTCAGATGTCTGGATATCTTGCTTACCAACAGAGCACGGGTATTACCCAAGCCTCCATATTCACCTATTATCTATCTACATTCCCAGGCCGGCATGTTGTACTCAACGTAAAGCATACCTACCTACTAATTTAGAAAAAAAAAAAACCAACGCGCGTTTAGCGACACGTACCTACTACGTACCGTCCATCATGGCTCGGGATTACCTTTTGCCTTCAAGCCCATTGAAAAATCTTTGTCAATAGAATCGAGAGGTCGCCATGCGCATGTAGCCGTCGCTTTCACACGTATGTGGCAGGCATGTCATGTGGTATCACATGTAGCCCACGATAAGGTAACAGGCCTTTCAAGCCGCTATCTCAGCTACAGCCTACTCGTACTTGCCTGATAAACGGAGTTGGTATGTCTATCACTCAAGGCGTGGCTAATACAACCACGTCCAGAGAGGGCCGAGGGAACCGGCGCGAAGGTACGTAAGCCATAAGCTTTCTCCATAGCACCGCTAACACAGCGTTTTGAAAGATGTAAGAGGGCCAGACCGAAGGCCTTTTTATATGGCTCGGAAACCAGACTACAAGCGCTAGAGCACGGATCGATCTTCCTTGCAGAAATCCCGTGTCTTGTTGACCTGTAATAGTACCATACAGAACCTCCCTTATTCCTCTGCCCACCCCTCTCCTCTCCTCCACTCACCCCTCCGCTTCCTCGTGGGAGATATGATGCTCTGGAGAAGTATCTCTCTATAGGCTGCCCTTTGCTATTGGTTTCTAGTTTTCAAGCCTCCCACTGTTCATTGTCACATACGTACCCCTTTCCGGCATCTACCACATCGTACCAAGGCTTACCAATCCGGTTACTAGTGCCGCTCCAAGCCAATAACATGCGTACTCTAACATCTTGCTAGGGAGACCTGGGCCATGTGAACGAAACTAGCATTAGTAGAACGGCCACGTTGTGCGCCCCCTGCTCGATTCCACATCATACGCATCGGAGGCGTCTTATATCCAAGCGGTTCCTGTCGGGATCAACCTTACAGCTGTTGGAGGCAACCAGGATCCTCTTCGTGTTAGGAGATCATTTCTCGTCACACATCACAATGGAATTCCCTCGAACAAGGAGTATTGACAGGTCACACAGACCGGAATCCCTGTTGGGCTTGTGCGAGGTTGATAAGCAGTTCTCTGACCGCCTCGATTTCCGCCGCTAACCTTCTCATCCTTGATCGTGGCCGGGTGCACGCATTAGCAGATCTACGTTGATTCATCCCTCTCCTTCTACAGCTCTCTTGGCCCACCTGGTAGATCATGGATATTAGGAGGTACCTAAGCAGAACATGTCCTAAATCCAGCACGTGCCTAGGTTATGCCGAGAGCCTATATATAACCGCCAGACCTCCATGGAGTGTATGCTCAGGATATCTTACCCATCGTCACTCATCCTTCGAGTACTCCACCCCTAACTTCAATTAAACGACTCTTGATTATTACTCTTTGATAACCATTGTCTCTTACACTACCTTCGACATCACTATGTGCAACTCAACCTCTGACCATGCCGGGTTGGTAGACATGTCTGGTACTGTATGTCTGTCCTCTTGTCCTGTTATAGTATTTTCTCTCACCTCATCAAAGGCGCCGGGTAAGCGATGCCCGACCTGCCGAGAGGCCGGCCGTGAGGTTTGGGTCTTCGCCGGGCGAAGCTGCCCTATCTGTGCTACCTACGTCTCTTGAGACGTGCGTGAGTCCTGACCCTATCCATTACATATACAAACTGACCGCGTAGCAGAGCAATCTATATGAGTCGAGGGCCAGCGTAGCTTATAAGACTTACTTTTCACCGCATCCTCGGCCCTAGCACTCTCTTTTGGATGCACTTGGTTGCTACAACATGGCTCCACGTCTGGGGGGAGCTAGGTTAAATTCTAACTTTCCTTCGCTTTCTTTAGGGGATGGGACTTTCCAGCCTTGCCAGAGCCGACAGAACACCTGGGAATACGAGATGGATTGCAGATGAACAAACCGGACCGAAACCAGGACACAAAGCAGCGAAGTTCTCCATGTCAAAATCTACTAGGGTGTTGAACATATACGACCCCATGGAAGCTTCAGATTGGTACTTATCAAATCTTTTAAAAAAAAAAACAGTGCCTCTCGTTAAACTTAGTTGTTACCGAATAGCATACGAGAATACGAATAGTTGCTTAACTAGTGATCGTCAGGCCCCCTCTTTTCGTGTATAAACTTAATATGGGGCACAGTTATCTAGCCTTCGCTTATATGAGTGTTGCAACAGCTACTACTAGACTCACATTACAATACCTACTAAGTATAAGTGATATCAGAAGACGATCTAACTAGGAGTGATAGGGGATCACGAGAGGCACCATGCGGAGAAGAGATCTTCGTCTACCTTAACCACCTGGACGCTTCACCGTCCTTCGACGACACGTCGTCTGCGTGCACATTTCCCTAGCCGTCCATGATCCACGAGATGACGGCCCCGTCCAATCCAAAGAGGGAACCTAGACATTTAGGGCAAGTCGCCCGTAAAAGCTAGGCTGCTTCAGTCATAGCTTCTATGCAAGATTACCTCAGAGCCAACCCCAATTTTGAACCCTAACCGGGGCACGTCGATCTCGTCCCTCGTGTCGCGGGAATATTGGAAGGGCGTGTGCGCCCCTATCCAGCTTAGATAGTGTCTACGACAAAGCCGCCTTAGCCCCCCACTTCAATCCCGCCCCCGTCGCCGCGATCCCGGGCCGCTAGTTGCCGAACCCCACATCGTGGTAACGGACTCTGCTAATGATTATGACAGCTGTAGTGTCATAAGAAATAACTGCCCGCCCCTCGCATTGCGTACGTAGATGAACCACCTTATCCCGGCTTAGTGAAGTAATTATGATGGACCTGATAAGCCGCACGTCACAGTTGGAGTTCTTTTCCCTCGCAAACTAAGTCCTTCAACTCTAAGCTTAGGCGTCTGAAGTTAAGACAATGTCTCCGATCCACTGTATGGGTCTCAGATGCTCGCCAACCACACTGGCGGATCCCTCAAGGCCGCCGTCAAGGACCCGAGTGCATGGGCTTGGAGCCGCACCAATTCCCCAGGGCAGATCACTCAACGACGATCCTCGGGCTTGCCGAATTGAAATGTCCCTGTTCCGAGTAAGGTGGGGTATATGAATCAAGCTGGGAGGCCTCGGTTTAGATAACATTTTGCGTTTCTCGGAGTCATTCGACGTACCATCCGTCAAGTTCTGTCATCACCTTCACGCCTAGAGCTGGGTTACCTCAGGATGTCGTATTATCGTGCTATGAGACAATCTAGGACCGCGGTAAGGCTTCATGTCAAGGCGAGTCGATTCTAAACCACATATCTGCCCCGAACAAAATTTCTTTTGCCTAGGAATTCAGTAGCCGAGCCCCTTTTCTACCAAATGCTGGTGCAGTAACTAATTCTGGGCCAAGTTGTAGATCATCACCTGATAACGGCCATTCACCGGAGGATGGATATAAGACTACCTAGGTACCCGGACGTAGCACCTAATATTAGTGAAACGATAGGTGTAGGTATATGAGCGTACTATTCAGCTGACTTAGTTGGGAGATGCATGAGAGAGGTAGGAAGATCCGTTTAAGATCAGTTGATATGCATGACAATATGCTGCGATAGTGCAGGCATCTTGATATGCGCCTCGCCTCTTAGGGGCCAAGGTTGATTCAATGGGGGTAGTCGGTAAAGATTTCCATGTTTTTCCTATTTATCTAGCTGTAGCCTAGTAGTAGTTCTTCTCCTCATATGAGGTATGCTGGCCCTTCAGGCCTCCTCCTCTCGATATACATTGATTTTCCTCGAGTCGAATTTCTAGAAGTAATTAGATAGCGGCGGCTGGCCCTCCGAAATGCGGTTCCCGTTGATTAGCACGATCCGTTCCAATACAATTAGCCCCTAGACCAGTGCGGCATATGTCGCGACTTCTTGATCTAGTACATTTCCATCATCCTGCAAGTTCTAGGACGCATGTGTTTGGATCACTAGCTTCAACTAGTAGGCTTTCGTCGCATCCCTATTCCTCTATATTCTGTATGCCGAAACGGACGGAGCTTCGGGCAAGCTCGAGCATACGGTTCGCTTAAGAAATTCGATCAGCTATTAGTCACTATATTTGCTAAGGTGGTATTCTTACCTTGTGTGGTGCTTAAACTGAGGTGTCTAAACCCATTCTTGTAATGATATAGCTTCCTCTCTCCTGTGTCTCCGACCTGAACTACATAGGTCGATCCGGTGAAGTTCGGTTGATTAGGGGATGATGTGAAGAAGTCTTCGACAAGAACCTGGCTTATGGTCGTGCATCCATTCCGACTAGCGATGATTAGCCTATAATTGGCATTTGTGTCCATCACGATGGCAATTTCAGCATCGTCGATATAAAGGCTCTCGCATTCAACTCTCGCGGCTTGTCTGTTACTGGTTAGTTGTGGCAATGCGAGTTCATTCGGGTCCCCCGTTGCTAGCGAACTTACAGTCTAAGAACGATTTTTTCATTTGATCTAGGAGACCGGAGACTTCTTACGAAGAGGTCTTTGCGCATGGATTGAATGTTCTCATAAAACTCTTTCGCCGCTAGTTGTTACCATGAGTTAGTCGTCGCTTCTGGGCAGTTTGTAGTTGCGAGCGACTCACCCAGTCTTGTAATGAATTGGATGGTGACATCTAACCCATCGTATGTTGTTCTCCGTTCGTCCAAGTAAGCGCCAACGGCCTGAATAGACTTGATTTCCACAGACGCCTTGTCCGTAAGTACCATTACGGTATTGCGCCGTACTAGTTGATGTTAGAGACACGGACTCTTAGCGCTATTCTATGGAATACTAACACTTGAGAACCATGCTAACTACGTCGCTACGTGCTTGGGCCTCACTAGCGTCGAATGAGATCAAAATTTCCGCATAGTCTAGCGATTGTATGAGATCGACTCCTAAATTGCCAATAGAAGCTTCCGAGCTCCGCACTCCATATTGAAAAATCTGAACATCAGTGACCCATTCCTGGACATGGTGTGTCTGACCACTTCTGAACGTAATCGACTCCACTGAAGTTCGAGAAATCTCTAATTCACTGCAAAACAGTTAGTCGCATTATTATGCAAGAATTCCGTATTCTGGAAGAACCAACCTCATTGCTTGGAGAAGGTGCTCCTCTTGGTTATCTGCCGAGATATAGCAAAGGCTGTTCCCTTTGCCTTGGGCTATTATAGCTGCCCCTCGTCTCCTCGACAGAGGACCGAAGAATGTATCTTCTAAGTGACGTATGTCTATAATACGTTGTTAATCCTCATGATCCACCTCGGCACGAATGCAACGTACGACGCGGATGTATCTTCCGAATGCATAAGTTCACTAGTTGGTTGCTTTCTCTGTCCGCCGTCTTGTAGAGGATCCATGATCCTTCATCGCTCGCAATACGAATGGGAAATATGAGGTGAGATACTACGCCTCATCAGATAATCAGTCTTCTAGTTCGAGGGGCATTACTTACATCCGTATCTTTGAACGATAGGCTGATGCGGTAGCATCACAGAGTGATCGTCTAAGCAATTGCAGACGAACATGGAACCTGAACTGGGCCCCGAATCACCGTCCATGAAGGATTCAATCCATTCACTCCGGACGGAAGCCCGGGGGCATATTATTTCATCGCCAGCCTCCCCCTTTCTGGTTAATTCGAAGGTCGGCACAATGTCTAACGACCGTATAAAAGTCGTTGACCCTGATTCTTGTATGTGACTGGTCGGAGTTCCTTTGCGCTTTGGTTTAGTCTCCTTGAGATTATCTACGTACCACTCGTGCAGTTCTTCAAGGAGCGCTAGTTTTTTGTCTAGCGACCGTTCGATTGAAGCCGTGCGTGTGCTGCTGCAATTAGAAATGCTATGTCCATATAGAAATGATATTTACCTAGTACCGATATTGACGAGCAGATTCAAACTGTTGGTGTGAACCATGATTTGACTTCGGAGTGTGTTCAGATCTCCTTTTTCTGTAGTCCACTCAATCTTTTTCCAGTTCTTCAGGAAGGAGTGACTCCATCTTTCGAGCTTCGGCTTCTTGGGGTCGGTTTGCTCCGAGACAATCGTGTATTTCTTGACGATTTCTTCTAGGTGTTCTAAGGTGCGCTTGCAATTTTGAATGATACGCCCCAAGATATCATGGTTTGTGGTGTGTTGATTGCTCCCAGCACCTGTCTCGTCAGTTGATAGCTGCATGTTGCTACGCTCACTCTCAACGGCAGTGAGCGCTGCACTTAATGAGTGCAGCTCGTTCTCAATTTCGCTAGAGAACTCAGAGTCAGTCATCACCATTTCAAGTAGGTTTATGAGGACTTCAGAAGCTTCTAGACACTATATTGGCCCAAAGAGGAAAGCTCCTGGTTTAAAAGTAGCTGGAACAAGTAGAAAATGACCCCGAGATCTACTCACTAGAACGCCGCAGGAGCCGATTGCCTGCCTTTAGTGAAGGTCTGGGCTAGTCGCCATGCTATTTGTGCAAGGAGGATAGCATCACCTATGGATATTTGGAAAGGCATTCTGGATAGATAGGCCAATAGGCTCTAACAGAATTTCACTACCAGCAGGAAAAAGGTGGCTATTGAGTGGTTTTAAATCCAATGCGATGCTCACTATGCATTCATGCATTCATGTGCTCTACATAGCCCCCAAAGGTGCGCGTACAAATGCTACGCTGACAACTGCGCACCAGAGACAACATCCCCCGCTATTGTTGCCTTAAGAAGGCAACCTAGTGGGGAGTGTGGCGCATCGAATCCACGACTGCTTCCCTTTCGCATTTTCTTTCCGCTGCGTCTCGCTTCCATCGAACCTTTCATCAGTCAATGATACTACCGAGAACTTGACTTCGTTCACCATGAACGTTTTTTCTGCAGGAATCATCTGGGACCCTCGAGAGCCGCTGCCACCCGAATACGCAGCAGCCGTCTCTCTATCTGCGGTCCCCCAATCCGCCTCAGGAGATACCTCTGGATACGTAGATACGGACGGGACAGCTACATATTGTAGGCTATTTCCGAGCAGGGCTATAAAAGAGCCAGGCCGAAATGTCTTGCCCGCTGTATCAGTTTCAATAGAGGCGCGTATTACGGGAGATATTGCGGAGATGACAACTAGACAGCTGTTTTGGAACGACGCCCAGCGTTTGCCACAATCAAATCAAGTCAAACAAAACGCCTTTGACTTGATTTGACTGACTTGAAGGCATTTTAAGCTTGATTGACTAACTTAACGATATTTTTTGCTTTAATTGAGTTAATTACTTAACCAATTAAACCAAGTAAATTTATAAGCTATTTTACTAGCTTTTTTACTAGCTTTTTTTGCAATAAATTATAGCTTAAACTTTTAAAATTGTTTTTTAGCTAGTATTAAAAGTACTAAATTGCTTTTAAAATAGTTGCTTCAAGCTATAGCTGTTTGGTTAGTCGGTAAGTAAGTAGGTTAGTAAGATTGCAAAAAGAATTATAAAAAGCGGTCGGGCTACGCAAAAAAACGTGCTAAAACGTGCTATAACGCGCTATAACGCGCTATAACATGCTAAAACGTACCTATAGCCGCCCCCTGCAGTTATACTATACTAAAAATAGTACTATTAAAAAAATTTAACTGTAACAATTACAAATATTTAGTTTTTTTAATACTAAAGCTAAAACATACAAAAATTTTAATAATTAAAATATTAGCGTTAAAAATAGTTATTAAAATAAAATATAAAAAAGTAAAAATAAATAGAAATAAAAATAAATAGGTAGGTCCTACTTAATAAGCTAAGTAAATAGATCTTTTACCTACCTAATAGGGCCCCTTTAAAAGGTCCCTAAATAACCTCTAACTTACTTTTTTTTATTAAAAATACCCTATAAAAAATTAAAAAAAAAAAAAAAAATTAATTGCAAATACTTGCAAGTAATCCAGTCAAACAAGAATACGTTGACTTGATTGCAAGTTATTTTGGAGGCGTTGCTTTGACTTGATTGACTGAGCTACTTGACAAGTCAGTCAAGTATTACTTTGACTGTGGGGAACGCTGACGACGCCGTCACTCCCATCAACCAGGGATCTTACACTTTCCCGCTTCCAAATGGCTGTACGGTTTCAGGCTTTACTTGTCGGATTGGAAACAATAAAGTGCTGAAGGCCACGGCTCGCCCGAAAGGTGAAGCTAAAGAGGCATTCCAGCAAGCGGTTGCTTCGCATACTACTACAGCTCTATTGGCTCAAAATACACCGGAGTTTTTTACATCCTCGCTTGGCAACATTCCGCCAAACACACGCGTCAAGATTGAGATAATATATACTACGATATTAAACCGCCGATTCGGTAAGGGCGTAAATACCACGACCCTAACTATTCCTACCTATATGACAAACAGATATGGGCAACGTCCTGCCAGCCTTGACGGACTCAACCTTGAAACGAAGCCTGACGATATCTCACTTCGCATCGAAATTCTTGAATCAGAGTATATTCAATCAATCAAAAGCGCTAGCCATGAAATCGTCATCGAACGGGGCATCGCAATCGGCCAAGCGCTCAACTGGGATCAAATCGGAAAGGGTCACGACACTACTAGGCATGAGACCGCAATAGTCACCCTAAAAGAGTCGACCAGTTGGATAGAAACTGACTTTATTATTTCTATCGACACTATATGCAGCAAGGGAAACGGCAGCCCCGAGGCCTGGCTAGAGATGCACCCCTCTTTTCAGAACCATGCTGCTATGATGATAACACTTCCCCCACCTACGCTACTTTTTCCAAATGAAAACTCTCGAATTGGGGAGATACTATTCGTGGCCGACAGATCCGGGTCAATGGAGGATAAGATGGGAAATCTTAGATCTGCAATGCAATTCTTTCTCAAAGGGATACCATTGGGCCGGACCTTCAACCTATGGTCTTTTGGATCAAGCTATGAATCTCTTTGGCCCAAGTCACGGGAGTACGGGCGGGAATCGCTTGAGATGGCCTTAAACTATGTTGACACAAACTTTTATGCAAACATGGGGGGAACTGAAATCCGCCCTGCTCTTGAGGCAATATTGGCTGCTCGGGATCCGTCTCTGCCATGTGACGTGGTCCTTCCCACTGATGGAGAGGTCTGGCGGCTTGATGAAACACTAGACCTAGTGAGCAAAGCCACGGAATCCTCAAATGGCGCAATTCGCTTCTTCTCTTTGGGTCTCGGCGCTCACGTTTCTCATGCACTTGTTGACGGAATCGCAAAACGAGGAGGAGGCTACTCAGAAGTTATCCCCCGAGCTGACAAAGTTGGTTGGGAAGAGCGGGTTATTGCGGTACTCAAAGCAGCTTTAACCAGTCACGTTCGCGATGTGAGGATTGAACTGGGAAGCCTTAAAGCCATAACATCGCCACCAAACCTTGGTTATCTCAACATCTTTCAAGCGCATCGGATATTCCTTATTCTAGAGCAAGGAATAGAGCTAGAGCACGGTGCTATCGCCTTCACATTAGTTTCTGATGGAAAAATAATTCCCATTAATGCTTCAATTGTCAGACCTGAGAAGCCCGGCACACTCATCCACAGTTTATCAGCCCGGGCTATACTAGACAATATAGAGCGTGGGATGCTCCCGAACGCACTATATCAGGCTGACGCTTGTTCGGGAATTGATGGGGAGGAGGCTGATGCATCACATCTCGCCGAGAGAATAGCCTGCAAATACTCATTAGCATCTAAATGGACCTCTCTATTTCTTCTAGAGATGGACAATGAAGTATTATCGGGGGGCGAGGCTGCTTTAAGCGCCCTTAACGAAATTTCAATATCCCGCGACGAAGATAGACTGTTAGAACTTCAGCCTAGGCCTCATTATCAAGCAGCCGGATTGACAGGAAACGGTTCCCGTCCCCCCTTGCTCTCCTTGGGTACTGACAGCCCCTGTACCCCCCCGGATGATACGGACGACTCTGGTAGCTCTATAATTGCTGCTAGAAGCCGTACCCGCTCCCTGCTTGATATCCGTCTCCTCCGTCGACGCAGGAGGGGTGCCCCCCCCCCGTCGCAGGATAGATAGCCCCTCTCCACGCGCGAGCACATCGGATGAATCGTCATCGGATGAATCAGCCACGGAAGTGTGCGCGGAGAAGAAGATCATATCATCTATACTTAGTCACCAAGCCTTTGATGGCAGCATTGCAAGCGGGGCGTTAAATGAGCTGGCCGAAGTGGCTAGTAATATCGTCAGCGCCCTGAAGGACTGGTTACGTGAGAAGACGAACCTCGGGGATGCAACAATCGATGTCGTGGTCAATACGGCTCTGGTCGTAGAACTGTTGGAACGAGACTACAAGGAGTATAAAGAGCTATGGGTTATGATTCTGGAGAAGGCTCTTGCATACATACGTCTGCAGTTATCTCAACCCAATCTTGAGGACGAATTTCTGGAGTACTCGCGGGAGCGCTTGGTGAAGTTGAGCGGACTGGCCCGTTTAAAACGGGCAGTGGCGTTTTTCGGTCTCATTGGAAAGGATTGGGGAAAACGACGCTATGTTAATGCGAAGGACGGAGACCTAGCCGACTCTAATCCAGCCTTGATCCATGAGGCTCCCGTAGACTAGCCTATGTGTCACGGGGGCAGTTCAGGATTGGCGGGTAATTGGAGTAGCTAACGAGTCAATTATGTCGTGCTTGTGTTTGTTTGAGAGTTTTATGTTCATTTTTACAGAGTTCTTGTCACAACATGGAACTGCACACCATACCGTAACACCACAAAAGGTAGAACGTTATCAAGTCGAACACTTGACTGTCTGCGGCTAGCTATACGTGTACCGGACCCGCGACAATTCCACCACGTGATTAACCGAGCTAGCGTTGTAGACTGTCTCTTCTCTATGTAGTACGGGCAATGTTGATAATATGTCTTTTTATATCCTTTTTCCCCATCTCACTAAACGACAAATAATTCCATATCACATTCTATTTCAATATACTTGATATTTGAATGCGGTTGTGCTAGATGTGTTCTTATTGTGGTTGGTACATACCAATGCCAGCCGTCTCTAAAAATATCGATAACCACGAACTGAAAGGTCCCCAGGTATTTTATGTGAGGCATGTTGGAACGGTTTCTAACCCTTTCTGCGATGACTCATTTTTGTTTATATTTTAGCAGGAGGTCGGGCTATAAGAAGGAACCGGATTAAACGGATGTGATAGATTCCACGCTGGAACGAAGTGAATAAAATTCGAACCGTCATTATTGATAGATACATATAACTATGGCGGGAGGTATGATAAAAATACGGACAGTAACATTTAACTTTACAGAAAATACCAATTAAGGATCGCATCGTCTAATATGATACCCACAAATGCTGCGTCACTCGCCTTTCAAATTTTCTTTAAATTTTTTTAAATGAATTAGTTTCTCATCATAATAGAAAAGCCTAAAGCCAATCAAAATTAACGATCAATTTCAATCCTAATATCATCGATCCAAGACTGGATCGAGCTGTCCAAAAGATGGATAATCACAGTGACTTCGAATTGTATTGCTAGGCATATTAGTTTCAGGTCGTAGCTACTATCTTGTCATCGAGTTAAAGAACGTGGCGGTAGCATTTTGGCTTGTTTCATACTAGAACCACCTGAACAACTGATATAGATTCCACACTATCTACTGAAGGTGTACACGCTGTCTGACATCTCTTCTATAGCTCTACGAACCCTACATGTTGTCCTCGTACATTAGTCCTGTTCTCCATCTCTGGTGAGCCAAGCGAAGCTTGACCACCCCGTACCGTAAGCGGTTGCTCTCCACTGCCGTTCTATCTGTATTTGCTCTCTACACCGGGTTTGGACGTGCTAATTGCTATCTGCACTTACAGACAACACAACATGTCTCGAAGCCTTAAGACGATGCTCAAAGGCGAGCTGAGAAATGCGATCGGCAGAAGGTTCTCGTCATGAAATACGTAGACGGGGGTTCAGTGCCGACAAGGAGGAGTCCTCACCATGGTGAAGGCCCCGCGAGTCATTTCTTGTAGAATGTCTCTCCGTCGGGGATGGCCCGGTCGATCTGCCAGTTGGCGGACACAACGTTGCCCTGGTCGTCAACCCGGAACTCGACTTTGTGAAATCCGGGAAGAGGTTGGGGGAACAGGGCTTCCATCAGCTGGAGATCGCGATCGGCACCGGGCCAGAAGAACACATCGTAGTGATAGTGGCGCAGATCATACGCACTCTCCTCTACCGACATGGGCACCATCTTGAGACCATCGCCACCAGGCAGCACGCTGATGTCGAGGGAGAAGTTGCCGGCCAGGTTGTAGTACTTCCCAGCATAGGCTTCCAGTGGCAGGCTGGCGGATGTGCCCTGCACCTGTTCGGCAGCTAGCTTCGCAGCTGTGACTGGGAGTTGGCTCAGGGTGCTGGCGGCGATGCGCCGGCCCAATTCAACGTAGTCGTTCGGTTCAGGCACGTCCAGGAGCGCCTCTAGGAGGATCTGGGAGATGAAGTCGGGGGTGTCGAACAGGTCGAACGTGTTTCCAAGCACGACTATCGCGGTCTCCGTGTCCGGTAGAAGGTACACGGAGCTGAGCCCACCAATCACGGACCCATGATGATATACGAGGCGGCGCGGCGTAGTGCCCTTAGCGAGAACGGGTACGTCGGGACCTTCGAAGGGATTGAGGCTCGTGATGCTGGCCTTTGCAGGGAGGTTAGTGAGGACCCATCCGAGCCCATAGTCGCTCTCTTCTGTGATCTTGTTGTGCGGCGTCCACTGGGCTGATACATGCGTGAAGGGCGATCCGGGGGTTTGGTTTTGACCCGTGTATGCTTGATCTTTAGCTGCCGCCATCCACGCGCCGTAGAGATGGAGGAGTTCGTTGACAGTGCTCTTGACTGCACCGGCTGCAGCACGAGCACTTCCCGCGCGGTATGGTGTGGGAGGGATCTCGTACGGCGTTGCGTCGCTTAGAGCCTGGTAACACTTGGTTACGTTCTCCCACTCCCCGGCGATTGTTTCCAGGGATGATCGTTCCAGGCCAAGAGGCTTGAAGAGCGTGCGTTGATAGAGAGACTCCAGGTCTTCGCCGGAGACGGACTCCATGATCTCACCTAGAAGGCCGTAGCCCCAGTTCGAGTACACGAAGCTGGACCGGAACGGCGCGACAGGCTGCAGGAAGCCGACGATCTTGGCCGTCTCGGACTTGTCCACCAGGATCTTAGAGCTCTTCTGCGACCAGAAGTTGTTGCCGGCCGTTATTCCAAGGCGATGGGCCATGAGATCGAGCAGAGTGGCCTCGGTCGCGAGCTCCTTGCATTTGAGTATGTCGCTGGCGTCCCGGTACTCTGGCACAAGGTCCGCAAGCTTGGTGTCGAACGAGACCTTACCGTCCTTAACCAAGGACGTCAGCGCGTTCGCAGCCATCGCCTTGCCCATAGACGCGATGTAGAAAGCCGTGTCGCTGTCCGGTGCAATCTTAGCCTCCATGTCGCGATAACCAAAGTTGGCTCTGTAGATGACACTGCCATGGTGAAGCACCCCGAGGGAGATACCGGCATTGCCCCCGATTCTCCGGAGTTCCTCAATAACAGAGTTAGTACTCTCCAGCCGGGCAACGATATCTTCATAGTCACCCTGGGACGCCCTGGGATGCGTGGCGAGTCAATACCGATGCGCAAAATGCGGCGGAGGCTTATCGACGTACATGTTGATAGGCTTGAATGACGAAAAAGGCCCGAGGTATTTGAACTTGGTATTTGGCTCCATGGAGAGAGTGGCGATAAAGGCAAGGATGGAGAAGGTTAGATAGGAGCATCTGAGAGAAAAGGAGGCCAGGGGCATAGATGCTGTCCACCCGAAGACTTGAAGATAGGATAAAGTGAGTGAGGTCCCAAGCCTAAGCCTTGCGCCAACAGCAACCAGGTGATTTATCATTTTTTTTTAAGTGAGCGCTTACGGCCGGAGTCTTTTTTTTTTTTTTTTTTTTTTTTTTTTTTTTTTTTTTTTTTTTTAATAAAATAAGTTAAATATTAAATATTACTCGTTATTTTTAACTACAATCAAAAATATACTAAAAAGCAGCAAAAAGGCAAGTTAATAAGTCATTGAAAAGAACTTGCTAGTAGTGAAAAATGTTCTGTAATGCCATAAGCTATCCTTCGGCCTGTTTACTTCGCGCCTCTGGAGGCCGTGGCTCGAGGCGCCTTCTACACCCCTCCTCGTCATCAACTTCGCTTTCTTCTTCCCCTCCCTTCCTATTTTCCTTTCCCTTCTCACAGATGACCTCCTAGACCTCGATACCTCTATCTACCGATGGAACTGGTCCAGAAAACCTTGTAGCCGGAAGTGATGGCAGAGGTATCATTCGTCCATAACCACAGGACCGCATCGTCGTCGATGGTCGACTGAACATTTCGAGTGAAGTTACACTCCGCGCGGCTAAGTGCCCCATCCCCCTAGGGCCGGACAGTATAAAGTCAGCTTGGGCTTCAAAACTAACGTCCTCGGCGTTTGTGGCGTTGAAATCGCTTAGATGGAGAATCGAGAACGACAACTCCATAGTCTCGTTATTGGTGTGCATCCGGTCATCAACGGCCGGATCTGAAATAAGTAGAGCGAAGTAGTAGTGAATGAGCTCAAGAACCGGCTTATTCACGAACCAGCCCGTGAAATCTACCCGGTATCGATACTTCGACGTGTCCAGCCATCTTGGGTCGTAGGTGTTGCGGAACGCTTCGTTGGCCTCGATCGGATGATAAAATGTGTAATTACCGGAAGCCACAAGGTTGTGCAAGACTACGCTATCTGTATTGTTACAATCTATGCTCCAAGTTGCGTCCTATTCCTTCTCGTTGTATGTCCACGGCACCGTTAACGGTGGCAAGAAATCAAGTAACTGAGTGAGTGGGAAGTTGGCCGCCTCCATGCTCTGGATTGTCTCATTCCAGAGAATACCGGCCTCAATAACGTTCCCCGTCCAGCTATCGCCTTTAGTTACGCGTAAAATCTCCCAAATGGCTCTTTTAGATCGTTTCAATGGCCCGAAGTGAACTTTTGGCAATAGGGCCGGAAAATATGCAAGTTGGTTGGTAAATTAGTTAAAAGATTTAACGCTAGATGGGGTTTTATGCCTTGCATAAACTATATTAAAACAACAACAAAACCTATTAAGTTTATAAATTTATTATTTCACTAGCCTTATAGCTACATCATGCCCTTGTCTCTTCCAGTACTACTGGAGATCAATGCACAAATGACAACATACTGCGCCAAGCATGCGGTGAGAAAAGCCACACTGTAGCCAAGTACTAACAGAGAGACCAGGTCTTGATACCAAACCCGTACTCATGTGTAGATGCCTACCAGATAACACTGCTGCAACTCCTCCATGCACCCCCTATAAGGCCTGCAGTCTCCGGCTATTGTCTAATGTACTAATAATCATCTGACATGTTGGTACAACGTAATATAACCATGTACGATGACCTATGTACCACCCATCAACACATACTGGTTAAGGTAAGCTGAGTGAGTAGCATTGTTGTCACAAGAATGTTACTATGTAACTACCATCACCTGACGTTGGATCTTGGAGGCTCAAGGACCCGATGCACAGTATTCCACGGCAGTGTTGCTATGTTTGAATCCCCCAAAGCTACTGCAGTAGACCCACCGATTATCAGTGAGGCTCTGCACTGGCAGCTGCAGTCGCTATCACCCGACGTCGCATCTTGGAGGCTCAATGGACCGATGCACACAGCATTCCAGCTGTTCCAGCAGCCCTTTTAGGTAAAATGCAACACTGCACTCCATGCAGATCACATTCTCATAACGTCGAATGCACTGTAACCACTCTCCTCCTCTGCCATGCAAAGAAGGATTCGTTTCGGACCCGAACTCCTCGCCTTGCTACAATAGGTACATTCAATTATTTTCTCTCTCGCGGTCATCACGCCACACATGAGTACGCTTATTTCATACACGAAAACACTGCCAAGAAACTATTTTATCCAATTAGATGTTTGGGGCTGTTGTGGATGACCCTGTTGCACATAAGAACTATTTCCTTATTCAGGCGCTTGTTTAACGGCCATCTTAAAGGATCGGTGTAGTTTGAATGATAGATGGGTTTAGTATAAGCTGCGTCTATAATGGGTGGTGCATTAACCTCGAAGGTCTGACATAATCCTGCCTTATACTATCCCTGCTATCTATTGTAGGGGCGAATCTGAGGTTTACATGTTGGTAAGCCTTGCGAGGCATCATGCAGAGTATCTCACCAACTTGCCCGTATCGCCAGCCATGCGTATTGTCAGAATAACTAATTGAGCGATTGTTTATCTCTTGTAGGTATTGAAGCGGGACGCATGCCCCCGTTCCCGGCACGCATCGAGGCCAGTCTCCTTTTACTCGAGAAGTTCGCACTCAATTAGACTCTCAATGCCATTGATCGGGGTCCAGATCTTCACGATCTTCAGTCCGCACTTCTTCTCTAGTATCTCAGACCACTGAGCCGCACTGCGCTCCTTGGAGCCAAAATTGATCATCATGATAAGGTCCAGGGCGGTCTGCTCATAGTCTGGCCCCATAGGGGGGACCACATGCTCGTGGAGGAGGAACTTGCTGTAACCAGGCTTCATGGCTTTTTTGACGTGAGTGGCAATCTTGACGGCGTCTTCGTCCGGCCAGTCGTGGAGGACAAAATGCGTGTAGTAAGCGCGTGCACCTGAGGATACGTCATTGGTCAGCCACCGCTGCAGGTTGACGGAAGCGAGAGGGCTAGGAATGGATGGGATAAACTCTAGATGTGAAAATTACCCTTCACAGGCTGCTCGGTGAAGAAATCGTAAGCCATCTTCTCGATGCGTGGGTGGAGTTGCTGGACGTGATCGAGGACGGGAGGCAAGTCTTGCAAGATAAGTCGGCCAGGGGCATCCGGGAACTTGGATAGGAACCCCTCCGTATAATGGCCGATACCCCCAGCGACGTCTACGAGCAATACCGCGTCCTTGTTAGTTGTGTCGAAACCATCGAAGAGTCGCTCCTTGACGGGGTAGAACCCTTCGTCCATCCATCCCGGACGCCCTAGAAGATAGCCATGCATGTGCATGTTGAAATTTTCCCCGTGTGGCGGGTTTGATTGTAGGTGTCCAAAAAAGTTCATCTTGGTATTATGAGCTACCTGATACGGACAGTCGGTGTTGTCCGTTGGACACGTGTAGCCTCTTTCTTTAAGCCAGTCGTGAGCGTGTATGGAGGGAGGGTTGAGGATTGGAGGTCTATTTGCAATCTCCATTAGTTACTAGATCCGCATGCTCTAACAACATCAGTCGTACTTACGCGGTATGGTAAGCACTGCTCATAACTGTCAGAGCCAAAGACTTGCTGAAGTTGTTAGGTGTGTATTCGTCTGGAGCTGTCATATCGATGTAGCCAGAAGCAGCGATATGCCGCATCATGCGCTTCAACAGCTCCTCTTGCATGCCGAGTTGCTTAGCCAGGTCAACTACTTTCTGAGGGCCGTCGCCGTTCTTCGCCATCGTGGTCCACAGGCCGGACTGCACGCCAAACGAGATGGCCATGACATTGTACGGCTGGTGTTCGATTAGCTCCGAGTCTCATTCCGGGGATTGCTCTCGACTCGCCTGTGCCCAGACATGCTGGATCATGATCTCGCGTGGAGTTTCAAGCGCGTGCGTAAGTTCCCGAAGCTTCACAAGTAGCTCCCGCCGAGCTACGACGGAATCATTGTCCGCCTTAGAAAATGTAACGCCGGCCGAAATAACCTCTGATAGGAGTTTAGGTACGGCACCGGTGTCGGTCGGGGCGACAACCGAAGCTATGTCAGTAGTGGCCATGATGACCGAAGGATATTGGACCGAAAAGGAAGAATTGAGCAGGGAAATTGGAAGGAGTGAAAGACAGACAGGCCGTAGGTGCTGGGGTGGTGAAGAAGAGACACCCTCTATTAGATGATAGACATTAATACTGAAAAATAAGTGCCTTACTTGGGCATCGGGGGGGCTAGTTGGCCGTTCATGGGAAGGCTGCATACAAACTGTCTGTGAAGGATTCTGAGACATGTAGGCGGAAGTGCCCGGCCCTCCCGGATGACTGCAGGACGTTTCCCGTCATCCAAGGCCTCAACCACCTGCAGTAAAAGTAAGGAACTGACCCGCTTCAAATGGCTTGGTGTGGCGGTCTCCTTTTATTACTCTCCATTGAAGGACTTGATGTACGGTACTCTTTCTGCAACCCAAGCTGCAGATGACAGAAATGCCTCAACCATGCTCCCTCAACACTACCCTTCTCGGTATCGACGTCCGGGGGGAGGCATACGTAAGTTGGAGAAGGACGTTTAGGAAATTCCTTGGCTGCATACTAACACTCCCGAGAACTACCTATGGCAGGGATAAGGCCGTTCTAACGTATGTTTTTTGTACAGGTTGCTTCAGCCTGCAGCGGAGGCGCAATGGCGGCTGGAGTAGCGGCTTTGCAACCTAAGAGATGGCCAAGCGAGCCTACCGTTTGGCCCTGAGTGATCAAGCGCCGCCCCCATCCCCTTTAGCGGAGGTGTTATGCCATGTATTGCTACTATCTAGCCCAAACTTATAACTTGACACGGCATGTAAGAAGATGAGAAAATGCGATAGATCTCACTACGAGTAAAACAGTTCCTCTATCCTATCTTTTGGTATCCAGAGTAGCAACAACAGAAGATGTCTACACAACCACCGCCATGGGATTCGACTCGAGAGGGAGAGGACAAGGGCAGCACCACTACTGCTGCAATCAGCACCGTCGCAGCCATCAGTACTCTGTTCGTCTTCGCCAGATTATGGGTTCGAGTGAAGATCATGCGCCAGTTTCAATTCGATGACTTTTTGATCGTGGTCGCAGTTGTAAGTGGCGTAACAACCACCCTTTAGTCGTTATAACACACACACTAACAACAGGCAAGATCAGCCAATGGTTGAGTGTTGGATTCTCCACGGCGGCCGTGCAATCGGGAAGTGGCCGACACATCAAGACACTCACGATGGAACAGATCCAGGGAGCCATTCTGTTCACCTTGATCGGTTTCGTTCCCGGAATTCTATCTTTCACTTTACCAAAGCTCGCCGTCGTGACCCTCCTTTGCAAGCTGCTGAACCCTTCGCGGCGACATCGCATATGGCTCTGGTCCATATGTATCTTCGGGTTGCTGGCCTTGCTTGCGTCTGTCGGCGTGGTGTTCGGACAATGCACACCATCAAACTCTCAATGGGATTTCTCGGTCCCTGCGAAGTGGTGCTGGAACAAGTGGTATACAGTCCACTATACCGAGTTTGCCTGTGGTTAGTGTCGTGCGCTGAGCCGCTTCATCTTCCGAGACAGTCTGTGTTGCTTACTATGCCTATGCAGCGTTTTCCGCCTTTGTGGACTTGTATCTTTCCGTCTACCCTGGGGTGGTGTTGTATAACCTCCATCTCCCGACGAGGAAGAAAATCGCACTGAGCGCAGCACTCGGAATTGGTTCGATGTATGTGGCTACCGAAGTGCTCTCCGTATGCTAGCTTGCTATGTTTGCTGACCACTAGCGAAGCTCCGCTGTTGTGGCGATATACAAAATCACCACTGTCAAAAGCCTTGCTAGCAAAGACTTTACGTGTAAGTAACCCGACCGCACTTCTCTCACAGGTAGCTAATTCCAACAGACGACAGTAGTGGTCTGACTATCTGGACTATGTAAGTGCCAACCACGATGTGTAGTTAGATTAGTCTTCCTCATCAGTGCCGGGCTAACTTGGGAATAGTACCGAGGGTAGCGCCATCATCATTGCGGCCTGCATCCCGCTCCTCCAGCCTCTCCTCGAGAGAATTCGGGACCGCCCCTGGTCTACAAAAGGGAATAGCCAAGGCTCATACCCGGCACGCAGCGATCGCCAAGGATACGAAGATATTAAAATGAGCAATGACAAGTCCCGCATTCGAAAGCTCCAACGCAAGTTCGAAATGGATAGCATCCTCGCAACCAAGAACAACGACGACGAGGTCGTAGCCACACCGATGCCCACTGGGAGCCAGGATCGGATCTTGGAGGAAGACGAGTCCGGATTTGCGAACACAGCTACTGGGCCTCAAAACCACGGCAACAATATACCACCCAAGACGTACCGGGGGATCTACCGCACTGACGATGTACGCATCAGCTACACGAGAGCTAAAGAGGATAACATCAAGTTTGCCGCTAGTGGATGGGGTGGTGGTGATGCTGTGCACTGGTAGAAGTGGATCGGTTCACGGCGTGTACGAAGCTCAAGAGGTGCTGTAAAGGTGCTGTGCACGAAGGCGATACATAAACTTTCTACGAAATTGTCGATGAGGAGAATACTATAGCTCACCAGAGACGATGTTATTTAGTAATGTGGATTTGGCTGGGGCCATCTTCAATTTAAGTACCGAGACAGAACGGCCGACTGGTCCCCTGGGGGACTAGATCGATCCAGGAGTCTATATTTCGCGATTGTCTTCCTGCTTTCCTGTCTATTCACCTATGCCTTAGCAGTAGGTTTTTTAGCGGTCAGATTAACCCTTCGGGGGCCTCATTCCGGTATTCGATTTCACTATGCCTTGTTTTCTCTCTCTATTCGGTCAAATCTCTAGAAGTGAGGGGCTAAGCGAGGGTATTCATGCCTCTGGAGTATTAATTACACGTCCCGTTCCGGTACAATTACTTGCATTGGTAACCAGATCTGTCATACAACCTCCTAGTCTATTTCTTGTTGTCTCTATCTCTATAGCTAGCTTTACGGGTCAGTCCTCGGCGCCAAAGGCCAGGATCGTCTGCGTTTCTGGCCTGACTTGGGCGGCTGGGCGAAAGTCTCGATTGAGAGAATGCAGTACCTATATTAGCGCACATCAATAGTCGGACCGGGTGTGCTTCACTCCTCACGCCGTGACACTTTAATCGGCGGTCAAGATTGCGCCTTTCTGTAGATGTTGGAGTATTCCGGCCTCTCTGATCGAACGAGTGGCGCCTATGAACAGATGGTTTTGTGTTAGCTGCAGCCATTATTACTGCAGCCATTATTACAGCCATCTTTAGGACTACATCCGTAACGGGCTGCTGCGAATCCTACAGGGGTAAAGAGGGGTAAAGCAAATCCTCTGACGTTGTTTATTGGTTAATAAAGAAGGATTTGCGACGTACCGGCAGACAAAGGATGAGGGCCGCACATTACCTTCATGATTACCTATACCGTATACGAGATATGATTTGACTTGAATGTTGTATGGTCATAGCCGCTTATAAACATTGATTAGTTTTATAAAGCAGTAAGCGGGTACGGTATATATTCACTTGCCCAGGGAAAAGATGCAGTGGTAAGAGGGCCAGTACTGAACAATAACTTGGGATAATTACCCTTCCTATACTCCATGTCACGTGCCATCATTGTACCAGAATTAGCAGTTAGAAATGGAACAACAGACCTGCGCCCTGAGGCGCGGAAGAACTAGTTATCTGGTCGGTTCTGCTAATTGTCATATGCTTGTCTCAAAGATTGGACTATGCATGTCTAAGTCACTTTATTGATTGTGATGCAACAATCCTCTTGGAAACCCACCTATGCATACTGTATGTATGCAACAGTCAGGGTATGGAATATGGCCCACAGATTGGAATGTGTGGTTACTCATCCTTCAATGTAATGCTGGCTACATCGGCTCGTCTCCGAAGCTGCGATCTGACCGTCGAAATGAGCCGACGCATGGACGGACGCATGCTCTTGATTGGTTGATGTAATTGCGAGCTTCTGTTCCTGGAGTTCAATGCAGCTATATTACCCGAAGGATTCGGTCAAAACTTTACATAACACCCCATATCTGTATCCACTCTCTATTATGTAGTGACGCAGAGCCTCAGTAGGCTCAATATCGGAATACCTACTCATCAGACCACGTCTTGGTACGAATGAATGTGGTTTTTAATAACTACACGAGCCAATGGTTGGTGGCCAGTCAACTAGTGTTGTCGCGGAAGTGTGGAGCCCATATATACCGTTAATACTCGCGGAGTATTAACGGAGTCGTTTTTACTCCGTGGCAAGTGTATACGACTCCGGTAGTTTTCCGACCCTCCTTACACCGCTACTCGAGTTGCCCCTCCTCCAGGTCATCGAAGGACCAGCTGGATTGTCGAAGTTCTAGGGCTTGGGTGTCAAGCTCGACCGACGCTGGCATGCCCCTAATTGTTAAACACGCCCTTATGGGCTCATTTGTAGTATTTATACGTGTAAGTCAAGGCATTCTATTTCCCAAGACCGTGGTACGGTTATACTCAAAGATACTTTCCTCACCCTTATCACATATCATGGATCCAGTCAAAGAAGACGCAATTTACAACGAACGCTTTGTTAGAATTATCTGCATTGGAGCCGGGGCATCGGGCATCTGCTTAGCTTATAAGCTCAAACGATCATTTTCAAACTTTTCGTTGACGGTAAACCCCTGCCCCTTTCACTCAAAAACGGGGCTCATGGCTCATCATTTCCCCAGGTCTATGACAAAAACCCAGGGGTTGGAGGAACCTGGTATGAGAATCGCTATCCGGGCTGTGCATGCGACGTCCCTTCTCATAACTACACTTATTCCTTTGACCCCAAGCCAGATTGGTCCTCTGTCTATCCTGGTGCGAAGGAGATCAGGTCCTACTTTGAGGACTTCGTCTCAAGATACCAGCTAGGCCGCTTTATTCATACGTCCCATCTTGTTAAGAGGGCGGCCTGGAATGAAGAAGAGGGTGAGTGGGAAGTCGAAGCTCAAAACCTGGAGACAAACCAGGTCGTGAAAAGCGCTTGTGACATTCTGATCCACGCAACTGGCTATCTAAATAAGCCAGCTTGGCCGAATGTAACCGGACTTGGAGATTTCAAGGGTATCAAACTTCATAGCGCCAGTTACGACGAAACCGTTGATCTCAATGGCCGTAACGTGCTGCTTATCGGCAGCGGTGCCTCCGCGGTGCAGATCCTTCCCACCATTCAACCCATTGTCCGAAAAGTAAAGATCATCATTCGCACACCGCCGTGGGTGCTAGTACCGAATATTAGTACTGAAACCTCGGTCTTCACGCCTGATCAGGTTGAGGAGTTTGTCAAGAAGCCTGAGCTGCTGATGACGCTCCGTCAAGAGAATGAAAGGTTTATGAATGGCCTCTTCCGTAAGTTGAACCAGGCGACCTCCATCTTGTACCTTGCTAACAGCCTAAAGCGATTTACATGAAGAACACCGTGCTACAGAATCAAGCAAGGGTTTTGCTCGGGTCACAAACCAAAGATTTTCTAGGCCAATATGACATGGCGGAAAAGTTTATCCCCGAATTCCCTGTTGGCTGCAAGCGGTTGATACCCTCTGCTTTCAGATTCATGCGCGTGAGTGCTACCAATGATGAACGCGTGCGCCAGTTGATCTCACCGTGGAAATAGGCGTTGAAGCAAGCGAACGTCGGCGTTGTTCATTCGCCCGCCTCCTCATTCACCAGTTCTGGATGCATCACAGAAGATGGTGAGCACCACGAGGCTGATGTAATCATATGCGCAACCGGCTTCGACACATCTTATGTGCCTAGTTATTCGGTGACGGCGTCGGGCTTGAACTTGCAAACGGAATGGAGCCAGTCAATCATGGGTTATATGGGTGTAGGTGTTTCTAATTTCCCCAATACCTTCACCCTGTTAGGCCCCTATACTCCAGTGACGAATGGGCCGACTCTGGTTGCCATCGAAGCTCAGGCGGACTATATCTGCTCCTTCATCGACCGTTATCAGACAGAGCCCATCCACAGCATGTCTCCTCGACCCAGTGTGTGCGAGGAGTTCAAGGAACAGGTAGCCAAAGCCATGGAAATGCTAGTCTGGGGAGACAAGTGCCGCAACGCGCACAACAACCACAAGATAGGTGCCCGCGTGCCAACTAACTGGCCCGGGTCAACCTTGCATTATCTAGAAGCCATACGAGAGCCACGGTGGGACGACTGGGACATCAAGTACCGGGGGAACCGGTTCGCATGGATGGGCAACGGAATCTCTCAGACGGACTGGGATCCTACGGCAGACCTAGCCTACTATATTAGGCAGTCCGATGATGGCCCTCATCTTAGCAGAAAGGCTCGAAATCTCGCGATGGCAAAAACGGGGTCCCAGCCTGCTAGGGAACTCCATCGACTGGTAAAACTTACCTCTGCCATGGCCAAGAAAATGCCCAACGAGGGGCTAAACACGGCGATGACCGGAACTATGACCAATGGGAGCACAGGCGCTGAACCAATGAAGTGCGGATGAAAAGGGGGCGAGCAGCGGAGGCGACGAGACGGCCTAGATAGCGTAGCTAAACCATACACAAATCCTACTGAGATGAGGACATGTATTGGTATCTTCTATGCGACTTGATCTCGTATTGCGTGTACGTTTAATGAACATGCAAGTTCCCTCGGTATGAAATACTATAGGAGTCACTGATTGGAGGGAGGGGTAAGCCACGACCGAGCCACATTCTATGCTAATCTTTTCTACTAGTGATCAAACGACCTACTTATGCAGCCGTGGTGTTGGACGGAACGTGTTATAAAGTCAGACTCAGGTTAGGGGGTTGCCGAAGTCCGCGGTGGTGAAGCAGCGACTGAGCTTCGCAGAACTGAAGCTATACTCATATGGACTTCGACTGTTCTGGAACGGTCGAAAGTCCTGAACCAATATGGGTTTTCGCTCCTCTTTCATGTTCGTTTCCGGGAAGCCCTCGCCCACATCATATCGAAGCTGGTATGGTTTCTCGTGCTCATACTTGGGGTCTTTGATAGGAAAGTCGCATTCACTCTGGATCTCTTGCACTTCTACAGCCATACCCGGTTAATACACCTGACTATTGATAAAGACGTAGATTTATAATTATTGAATTCTCAATATCCCTCAATAAGGATTAAGCAGATTCGTGAGAGAGATAGAGTGTCTGTAGCGGTATTATACTCTACTACACTAATCCAACAATGCCCAGCGAAAATAATTAGTAAATATGTAACCAATATATATACTCTCAACGGCCCTCTCACTTGAGCTCAAGATGGGCAACTGGGTATGTTAGGCCCTGGAAATTCTACAATGGCTACCCTCTCTTATCAATAATGACACGCTGCGGTGAATGGTATCGTTAGTGGCTTTTCTAGACTCCATAGGTTGATGACAACAGCGCGTTATCACTCTGACTATCCACCGAAAGGGGGGAAAGTGAGAAGATCCCTTTGCCTAGAATATGACAGGGGGGTATTACACCTACTTAGAAGGGTGCTGATGACTTAGAGAAGACAACATGAACAGAGCCTCAAAAACCTGTTCTGTGAATCATGTGCTTCGATCGGCGCCCAAAGCCCGCAGTCAGCTGATGCGAATTGATGGAGTAGGAATGCTTCTGATGTTGGAAAAGGCCGACTACCCGCGATTCCAGTCTAGGCTTGAGGCAGGCTGTGGACATTTGAAGCAGGCTCCGAATACTTCGTGCAGGGATCCTGTGCGGGGTGTCCTTGATGTGTGACTGTTGGTGACAACGCTCTTCACGCCCCTACCACTGATCCCTGCCCAACCACATCCTGGAGCTCAGTCCGTGGCATGATGTATGGCCGTACACTCTTTCGGGTCATTGTCCTCTGTTCGTAAGCGTACGCCAAGCCAATAAGCTTTGCATCAGTGAATCTGGTCCCCAGAAAGCCTAACCCGAATCTGAATATGCATTAGCACAAACTTATACGAAGCGTGGGATAAGCCTACGGTATATTAGGACCTGTCTCCACCAAGCCCCAAGTGTCCGTTTGCACAGGTTGATCGGGCGGGTAAGCCCCCATCGGCACGGATACTATAGGCGCACCGGCAACCGCAGCCCAATCCCAGGAGAAATGGGATGGCAGTATGACAGCGTCGAGGTCATGCTGTTTGATTGCGCCAAGTAAGCCTCCTTCATCGCAGTAGTAGAGAGCCTGCTGGTAAGCGGACCAAAAACCAGGCTCCGTATTATTCCAATTTTGTAATGCTGCATCCCAAACACCCGTGTCCCTAATTTGATACTCTTCGAGAGGAGAGGATTGAGTGAAGTTGCGTAAATCAGCTAAGGAAGCAATATTCGCGGGATTGTAAACAAGCAGGTCTAGATATTGTTTCAAGTTAACAAAAAAATCTGCTGCCATGATTTCTAGGTTTAGAGAGTAGTGATTGAGAAAGTCCTCGGCTGCTGGAAAGTTGGTATCTTCAACAATTGTCGCGCCTGCTGATCGTAGCACAGCCAACGACTTTTCAAAAGCCTCAACTACTGACTCTGTAGTGCTGTTCGCCATGAGTGAGATAACGTTACGAGGTACGCCAAGCCGGGCGCCAGTAAGAGCCGAACGATTGCAAGCTTAAACGAAGTCTGGTATAGTCTGGTCTGGAATGGCCGAAGTGTAGTTATCGAGAGGATCGACTCCTGCAATGCCTTGCAAGATATAAGCACCATCCTTGGCGGTTCGGGTCATCGGCCCAACGGTATCCATACGTTCGCTAATCGGGACAACAAGATGCCTGGATACAAGTCCAACCGCTGCGCTATGTTAGCGCGACAAGCTGCGATTGGACTTTTCGTTGTAGAATACGCACTTGGCTTGATACCAACTAAATTGTTGAAGCTAGCGGGATCAGTGATGGATCCATCAGTCTCGCCTCCTAAGCAACCTGTTGCCAATCCTAGGCTGATGGGATTAGATCGTTTTCCAGCTTCAGGAACGATACTTACTTACGTAGCTGCTACTGCACTTCCACTTGAGCTACCCGAAGGGTCCTGATTCGGGTAGAAGACTCCGTGCGTTTGCCCGCCAACGGCTGACCAGCCGTTGGTCGAATTCAGAGATCTAATGCTGCCCCATTGACTAAGATTAGCCTTCCCTAGCACTATCGCCCCAGCCTTTCGAAGATTCTGCACAAGTGTCGCATCCGCTGGAACTTTAGCACCAAGGAGCGCATAAGACCCGGCTGGCCGAGGTTAACCAAGAATTCTAGATCGAACTATAGAATGACTCACCCGTAGTGTTCATACGATCATTTGTAGCGATCTACTCCGAGTAATTCTATTAGTTCATCGAGTCTAGAAGTTAAGTCATCGGGATAAGCGTTCGGATGTTCAATGGGATTCATGGTACGCTCTCGCCGGCAGAGAAGTGATAGCCGCGGCAAAATTATAATCCAATATTGAAACCGGATAGCAAACATACTGTAGCTTTGATCAAGATAGGAATACCATGCAGTGGTCTAGGTATGTTAAGTGAGAAGACTGAGACGTCTTGGATATGCTTACCCGCGGACTAATCCTTTCGATCGTTCGGCGTCTAGTTGAGACGCGATAGATAATGCATCGGGATTTATTTCATTAACTACATTTAGAGCCATATTGACCTCATTAATTCTACCGATATACGCCTATCAAAGCTGTCAGAAATCGTCTTATAGTAGACGTGAGAGCCTATTACTTGCCTTAACCAGATGAACACTCGTAAAAGTTCCACGATCAAGGCCATTCATGAGAGTGTTAACGTCGGCTTCCGATAAGCTCGGAGGTACCGTTATAGGAGTATTAGTTGAAACCCACTAGTTATGAGGATTGATTTATAAGTCCGGTCCTCCTAGCTAAGAATAGCGCCCGCGACGACACTGCTAACAAGTAGCGCGCTAGATATCATGAGAAATATCATAACGCGTGAGTAGCTGCGCGCATTTTTGGAAGCCATGTAGTCCACGGAGTCCAAATCAGTAGGCAAGAGTTCGTAGATCTCAGAATCACGATGTTGCTGTCGAGGCCGAAAGCGAGTGAAAGTTGCAACTCGGTCTGAGAGTCGCCCAAGCCAGGATTCAACCATCAATTAGCGTCATAGAGCAATTGTCGCTTGTCGCGGGTAATTATGCGCCGTTGGATATGGAGTTGGGGGGCATGCTGTAACGACTATCAAATGCTCTAGGCTAACAACATGCGTAGCATAGCTGCCAACGCGTATAGCACGAGCTTCCATTCATTCAGGTGGTGATTGGTGATCCGGAAGAATAACGGACCGATGTCTCAGTTAGGTACCGTCCCTATGTACCTCTCCTACGAGGTTGCACGCCCCAAGCACCTGACAGCGTGAAGCAATCGTACTATTTACTGAAGAAACAACAACCACGTTATCAAGCAGAGCTCAGCCCGAAATATAATTGCCTAGTTAAAAAGCAAATGTACTGATTGAGTCTGAATCGTGTGACTAGTCAGGTACTACAGCATACACCACAAGGACCCCGCTAGGGCGCCTAGTATTGCGGGCAATCCGCGCTAACCCAATAGCCTGGCTTAGAATTGGTGGAATTGGCACTACTACGGGATCAGGGGACTACGAAGGGTCGCAATTACAAGATTATGATAATATGAAAACTCCGTTTTTGGATTTGAACCCTCTATATCTAGAAGGCTATGTACTAACTTTCAACATTTGTAGCAATATTTAGCTTCTACTACGGAGGCGGTCATGAGCGATAATCTGCTCGGTAGTAGGTGATGTGCGTTGTAACTCGCCGAGTGGCGTCTGCCCCGGCAGTCTCTCTAGCTTGAATTGTTCATAGAGGCCGCCTTTTTTGTTCTGGCGGTGGCGGCAATGCACGACGCGGTAGAGGCCATCATACCGGAGGCCGCAGATTGGGAGATATTCGTTTTGGTGCTTCACGTTTGACGCACCCCCGGACCGCAGAACGCGAACAGGATTTTGACTTATGATGGACGCGTGCAAGGCCTTAGTGCCCTGACTCGAAGGGGCCGGTTGTCGCGGGTTAGTGTTTTCATGACTGTTAGAGCCCGAGTAATAGAGTGTCTCCCCGCCGTCGGTATCTAGATCTTCATAGGTACCAGCAACGACGATCGACCAAGCTCCCGTGATCACGCTCCCCGCGATTCCTCCCATACGCGCACCGTGTGCCCCCCAGAAGATGGCGTTGATTTGGAAAGGGAACCACGCTCCGAGAGCAACACCATTATCCCCATAGGCTTTAGCTGACCTTCGCGGGATATCCACTCTAAGGCGATAATCCCTTCTTTTTCCGCTTGTGTCAATAATAATACCATACATAATACCGCCGACGCCGAAGACGGGATCGTTCGCGGCCGGCAGCTGTATCTCCCCTATAGTAGGCGCTTCGGTGGAAGCTGCCTGCGGAGCGGAATCTTCCTCGGCGACAACATCTTGGCCCCAATTATCAGCCTCGTACTTGTTTAATAGTTCTTTAGCCTTGTTGGCCATTTCTTCGGGGACATTGTTACTCGGCTTGATCAAATCAGCAAGAACTCGATCGATTTTGGTGGTTGAATTAATGCGCGGTGTCATCTCTACGTTAGTGTCCAACCAGTCCAAGTATAAACACGCGTCAGCGAAGCGCTTGCTCATCTCCTCGGCGCGTTCTGGCGCGATGCCACCGCAGCTATTTCGGCATAGGGTGAGAATGCTTCGTCCCTGCTCCATCATCCGTTTCATCCTGTCGCTGTTGTTGCCACCCATATTAAGGACTCGAACGGTTTCAGATGAATTGACCGCCATCTCAATACCAGTAGTAGTTCCCGCGAGCGGAGGATCGATGATACCCTCGGCCTGACGAGCAGGCTCGATCTCCATAGTGATATCGACTGTTGTAATGGTAGAGTCCATGGTGCCTTTAGTCTCGGCGGCATCGGACTCTATACTGATGACGGAATCAGCCGAGATAGAATCCATTTTGTGACTCAGATTTTATTGATTTGAGCGAGAGAGATTGAGAGAGTAGAGCTTTTGAAGCGTTGGGGTTTGTGTAGGACGTGGCTGGTGGATTGGGGAGACAGAAGGTGTAGGGTTAAGTGACGAATGTATGACGGAGTACTAGTACTGAATAGCTAGCAGTTACGACGGCCGTACCTTCTGAGAAACGCAGGTCTAGGAGCTGGGATCACCATCAATCATAGAATCCGCCACGCCGGTGTTCTTCGTGCATAGATGATGATTGGATTCTGAAGGATAGAGTAGAGGTAGATTTGCCAGTCTTCACTGTGAACAGGGGTGCAGCCTGTATGTACCTTGTAAAGCAGGCGCAACAACAATCGCAATGCAGTCTGGCGAGCTGTGTCAAGAACGGCCAAAGAGTCACGCCGGAAAATTAAGATGTCGAGAAATAGGATGACACAGAGGAGATGATTGTTTGGATATGTGCAACGTTGACTATTTGGTGAGAGACCACGGAGTTGAGAACGAAGTGTCGCTGCTCCTCAATCCCTGTCTGAAGTCTGATGCGTTAGGCAGTCTCAGGTGCCTAGTTACGTCCGACGTTGCATAACCGTGCACCACGATGTAGGTTACGTGCTGAGTGAAATCAACTTGAAAGTACGACTAACTTGAAGCATTTGCTTTATAATGCTTTTAGGTATGAAGGACATGTTAAACAACTTAGGTAGTAACTATAGGTACAGCATATTTGTTAGGTAGCTAGGTGGTGTATTGATGTTGCAGGAGGGATGGAATAAATTATCCGGCATCCACCGTAAGGGTAGACTGTCCTTCGTACCTTCCCACACAGAATTGGGGTATCTCCACATTACCTATTGCATAGCCACTAAACCAGCCCCCCAATAGTTATACTTATTTCGCCTAGCACTAAGCCACACAAGGCTGTTTCAGTTGTGGCTTCCACTTTAGCCTATTTGATCTGCCTACATCTTACACTTCCTTTCTCTAAGAACCCTCTCTCTATTCTTCACAATAAGTTTTATGTAACTTCGTGCCTCATGTCGGATAGAATTCGGCCGTAAGACTATGTCAACCCTCCCATGCTGTTCATGTAGGTGTCTATAATGCACCTATTGTAGGTTCGACTAGAATAGGAGCGAAATGTATGGCTATACATAATATTTACCCACGTTCCATCTCGCACATTTTCAGATACTCTGCGGCCAATTAGCTACCAAGGAGTAATGCATCGGAACATGTCACGTTCCATTCATGTGATTAATACACCCTTATATGTAGCCATCCAGCATCACAGTAAGAGCAAAGAACAGCCAGTTCCACTCGCTTCTATTATTTTTTTCCCCCAACCAATACCAGCCCTCAGAAATTTTCACTCGGCTGTGGTGTATTTTCTTATCTGTCTGTATAATAGATAGGCCTCATATAGCCTACCGTTGGCCAAAATAATACGATATATGGAAATATTAGCCCCCATTGTTACAAAACCATACGAACCCCAATCCCATAACCCTTGGCACTATATGCTGCCTGCTAACTCGTAAGTGGTAGTAGACTGGTTATCTTTTAAAAACAGGCTGCAGTGGAATACGGCGAAGTCGATACAATTCGTTCAAGTATGGGGTAGGGCCAGCCCGCGACAGAAATTTAGCTAGCATCACGAGAACCTATGCCTAAGACACATATAAACCGGCAGGGAAAGCTCTGATAATACAGGTAGAACTTTCTCCTTCGCGCAATAGCAGTAAGTCAATACTAGGCCTACCAGCCACGATAATTGTAACATCCAAATAATCGTATAGAGCCATTATTGAAAGCGAACAGACGAAGTCTATCTTAACTGGCAAAGATTGGCATACTCATGTAAACGACACCGCATGGCGCGCTCGGTTAAATCTGATACCACTCCAGGGCAGTAATTGCTGCCTTAGGAAGTAACCCGCTCGATAAAAGAAAAATGTGTTACACCAGCCAGCCCCTACCAACTTCACCTCTTACGTAGCCAAAAGATACGAGCATAGCCTAGCGTCCAGGCGGAGCCATTTTCTATATTTGGCATTATATAAGCGGATGTCACCAGAGCTAGTCTAGGCAGGCTACATAAGAACAGCCAAGTTGCGAGCCATATTCTACCCAGACTCCAGAATCAACAGCTCCAGAACTTAACCATATCCATCTTTCTAACTCGTTGTGTCGAGTCTCCTTAGCTAGTATGATTACCAGCCCAGATTCATCTAGCTATTACCCCGTGTACGTTGGTGCCTGGACCAACTGGTCCCGCGGGCAAATCATGGGGGCTACTCTAACATTACCCCGGCGAGATGCTGATCTCCTTATTGCTTTCACGGCATTTTTCGTCGCATTTGTTACGACACGCGTTTGGAGACTCATATGTTTCGCTATCCACCGGTCCTCTTCCAAAGAAACACCACAAGATTCCACATACCATCAACATCAGGTGAGACCCGACGATTCGTATTAAAAGTTTTAGTTCCTTTTTCCTTGCGTGGGAAGTAGCTACTGCCCAAAGCCTCACTAAGCAGGATATTCAATCGTTACCACCCAGGCTTTTAAGAAGCTCCGTATGATATTTCCTAATCAATCTTATGCTAACTCGCGAACTTCCATGAGGCAATTTTACGAAACTCGTCGACACCTGAAGATGGTATCCGTCTGCTGACCTATGTCCTACGGGCCAATAAAAGCTCAACAGTGCAATTTCGCCCGCTGACTACGGTGGCGGTAGCGGCTGTCTGTATTATCTCCTTCACTATCGCGGGCGGCTTCTCTTCCTATATTTCTACCGCAATTGGAGATGAGGTTTTGGTCAAAAGCTTGAATTGTGGAGCGATGATCAGAGACGATGGGTCCTTCGACAACACCATTATCAGGGCTTATCGTGCAGAACAAATCAACAATGCAGCAAACTACGCTCAACAATGCTATTCGAGCGAAGGGAGAGGTTTACTAGATTGCAGCCGGTTTGCCGCGAAGCGAATTATTGGCAATATCGACAGGAATGCCACATGCCCCTTCCAAAATGATATGTGCCGAAACCGGTATTCGAATATACGTATTGATTCGGGTTATTTAAGTAGTCATGATCACTTTGGACTCAATTCTCCGTCAGGTCAAAGGGTTCTGTGGAGGAACGTCTATCACTGTGCCCCAATGGTTACAACGGGCTATACCAGCCAAAAGAACACATCTTTCGGAGAGGCGACGTTATATCACTACGGCAATTACACTACCAAGATCGGACTTACGGACTTTATTCACGCAGCTAGATCTGTTGAAGATCAGTACTCGTTCAAGCTTTCTGAAGAGGGAACTGGGGCTTACACAAATTTCGATTTACAGTAAGTTGAACACAGGTCGACAAGTGCAAACCTCTATGAGCCCATCGAATTTTGCTGATTTATGACCTTCAGATCAAGTTATGTCTTAGTCCGAGATAGAAAGGTCCACAATTCGTCAGCAATCTTTCCAATCAACTCGATCTTCCGAGAAGATGCAGACGTTCATATCTATTTTCTCTCTGCGAACGGCGTTTTTTTCAAAAACCCGTCAGATGATGCATGGTATCGAGTGGGGACCAGGCCCGTAAATCTGACCTTCGTTAGTGCAACTGAAGCAGTGACTCACCTTGAGTACACCGCATCAGAGCCATCGTCTCCGCTAGGCTGCACCGACCAACACCAGCTCTGCAGCTCCGTATCTGGAAATCTATCATGTGGCCCTCTAGCTAGTGTGCGTGATGCTCTCGCTGGCGCCGCTGCACTTTTTGATACGAGCTTTCTCGGTTTTGCAGCCAATGATGCCACGAGCAGTCCGGCGGCTCTTCTCACTTATTTTTTTCAAGCTACTTCCCGTGCGCGGATGTCGGATCTCATAGATCAATTTGGACCAACAAGTCTACTCTCACAAAAATATCTGGAGTCGGGATTTCAACATCGCCTAGAAACAGATCAATGGCAGCTCGATGTGATGCATTGGTGGGACATGTCCATGGCATTCCGGCAAGAATTATTTCTCGATCATGCTTATAGCCCAACCGATCCGGCCCTATTGGCTCATCGTGATAACTTCACAGCACCAAAATTGAAGAAGTTGTGTGACAGCCAAGTAAGTGCAAAAGTTTTTATGATTTCGATCCGCCTCCACCAATATGAGAAGCTAACTAGCAATAGAAGATGCGATCTACTGCATACGGGTCATTTAGTCTTTTCGGTCTTGTTTTCATCTTTTTAGTCGGCGGTTCTTTAGTCGTAACTTCTTATCTGCTAGAGCCGGTGGCCACACTGCTATACGATAAAAAGGGATACAAAAGGTACCAACACCTAGAGTGGACCAGCAATGCGACTCTACAACTACAGCGTCTAGCACAGGAGGAAGCTGGCTTCGGTATCTGGTCTAACTGTACCGGGGCGGTTCCAAGCACAGAGGCAAACGAACTGCTAGGATCTCTGGACATTACAAATCCGGATCACCCTGTTCTCAAGCCTCCAGGTCTAGAACAAAGCACCCTTGGCGACTCTCGAAATTCTATCGGTACGTCAAATACCACACAAGGCCATTCACAAACAGAAGACGAACAGAGCCCGATCGCTACGCCAGGCAGCCTGCCACTACAAACTACGCGGCTAACCGATTCCCGCAAGTGGAACGCTGAAGTTTTCCAGGCGCTAAAGCTGACGCCAAACTCGGGGAGTGTCGAGGCAATTATTGAACCGCAGGGAAATGAAAGTTTGCCTCAGGGCACAAGTCTGGCACAGGGGGAGAAGAAGGGCGTTTAGGTTGATAAGTGTTGATAGTGCAAAGCGAGATTATGGGATCTCAACACTGTTTTCTGAACCCCGGCGATTCGACGATGACAACGCCCCAGGTACTAGTAGATGGTGGCTTTTTAACATATATATTAGTGGGAAGGGGCAAGTATTCAAGAAGCGATAAATACCGGTCGTAGAGGTCGCCAGGGAGGTTTTTATTGATGAAAACGAAATGCCGTAATAGCCTTGTGAAAGAGGAACATGGGGTATCTGTAGACTCTGAAGTATGTAATTTATTCAGTAATTTCATAATTTTATCAGGTTCCTTCTTTATTCACACGATATTGAAACGGAATCTGTATTGCATACATAGTACCGTACTCTTTAGGCCTGAACACTCGGCATTTCAAGCGGTTTAACTGGGAGAGAGACCCGACGTATTCCTAGGAGGAGGCCCTAAGATAATCCCCCCCCTTACGGACCACCCCCTTACGCGCCACCTAACCTGACTATAACCCCCTTTAACTAAAAGCTATTTATATAGCTACCAATCTATTAATTTAGCTCTTTTTTAATAGATTAAACTATTATATAGTTTTTTTTTATTTATATTTTTAAAAAGTATTTTTATTATTAAAATAAGCTTTAAAAATATATTATAGTTAAAATGTTTATTTTTATATATAGTTTTTTTTAAGCTTTTTTTTTGTTTTTTTAATATTTATTATTTAAATAAATTTTTAATTAAATATTATTTTAATTTTTTAATATTTTTAAATAATTTTTTTAATTAGTTTAATTTTTATAATATTAATTTTAAATTTAAAATTAATAATTTTATTAATTTATTAATTTAATTATTTTAAAACTTTTTAAATTAATAATTATTATAAAAAATTTAATATAATTAATTTTTAAAATTATAATTTATAACTAATTATTTAAAAATTTTAATAAATTTTATATTAATTTTTATTAAAAAATTAAATATAAAAAACTATTTAATAATTTTAAAATTAAATTAAAAAATTTTAATTATATTTTTTTTTAAATTATATATTTTTATAAAAAAGTAGCTAAATAGCTATATTAAATATATTATTATTAATTATATAAAAAAAACAAAAGCTTTTATATAAAAAAACAGCAATTAAACAGCTATATATAAACTAAAATATAATAACTAACTAAGCTATACTATTAATAAAGCCCTAGCTTATAATATTACCCCTTTTTTTATAAATAAATTATTATAAAATTTTTTTATTATAATTAATTGTTTTATTTTATACTGCTATTATATAGCTATTTTACTATATAATTATATATAAATTTTAATAATTTTTTAAATAACTTATAAAAATATTTTATATATTTAATTTTTTAAGCTAACTTTTTATAGCATTATTATTTTTTATTAAATTTAAGCAAATATATTTTTATATAATTATAGCAAATATATTATATTTATAATTTATATTTAGCTATTATTATTATTAGCTTTTTTTATATTATTTTAAATATTAAGCTTATTTATAAACTTTATAATAAAAATATATACTTAAACAGCTAACAAGCAGTTTAAATATAGCTAAAAAATAAAAATGTTTATAAACTAAACTTTTATTTTTTTATTTATAATAAAAAAATATAACTTAACAAAATAGCCCTTTTTTTTATATAAAAAACAATAGCTTTTTTATTACTAATATATATATTATAATTAAACTTTTATTAAATTAATATTTATTAGCTTACTTATATATATAAATACTTATAATTAACTTTTAATAAAAATTATAAAAAAGCTTTTATAAACAATATTTTTAAGCAATAAATTAGCTATATAAATATTTTATATATATTAAGCTATACTTTATAATTTAGCTAATTTTTTATAACAATATTTAAACTAATAATAAGCAATAAAATTTTTACTTAATTAAGCTACTTTTTTTTTTTAGCTTTATATAATTTTGTTTTAAATAATAATATATAGTTTAAAACTGCTTAATTATTATATTAATATAGTTTAATTAAATATTAACTTGCTTTTTATATTTTATTAAACTTTTTTAATATTATTTATATATATATAAGCAGCTTTTATATAATTAAGTTTATATATATAAGCAGTTAAAATATATATAACATAAATATTTTTTATATTAATTATAAAAATAATTACTATATATAATAAAATTATATTTTTAAATTTTTTAAAACATTACTATTTATTAAAAGCTTGCTATTAGCTTTTAAATACTAAACATTAAAATTATTATAATTATAAAACTTTTAAATAAAAAGCAATATTTAGCAAACAAACGCTACAAATATATTATTATTTAAATTTATAACAACAACAAAATATTAGCTTAATATATAAAAAATATATATATAGCTAATAAGCTAAATAATTTATTTTATTAGCTAAACTAAGCTATAAAAAATATAATTAAATATAAAAAAATAGCTAAATAGCTATATTAAATATGCTATTATTAATTATATAAAAAAAATAAAAGCTTTTATATAAAAAAACAATAATTAAACAGCTATATATAAGCTAAAATATAATAACTAATTAAGCTATACTACTAATAAAGCTTTAGCCTATAACAATTTTTAAATAATTTTTTAAATAAATTTTAATTATTTTTTAAATATTTTTAATATTTTAAATTTTAAATTTAATTTATTTATATATTATTAAAAAGTTTTTTTTATTTAATAATATTTTTAAAAAAAATTTTAATTATTATTTTAATAAATTAAAAATTTTTATATTTAATTTTAAATAATAATATAAAAGCTAGTTTATTAATTTTATAAATAAAAATTTTAAACTAAAAATATATATATATATATATATATATATAATAAAGCTATTATTA
>MU392744.1:0-72772 GCA_022578505.1 Nemania abortiva | reverse complement strand
GGGGTTTTGCATATTCCAATTCCATGCCATTTAAAATGTTGGTTAATTTTGGCATTCTTTTTAATTGTTTAACGTTGCAGCCGTTAGAAAATAATATAATCCCCCCCCCCCCCCCCCCCCCACGGGGAAAGCACGCCTAGACTACCGTAGACGGACGTACAGAAGCTAGTCTATTCACGAGTGGCAAACGGATGGACGGTGCCACACTCGGCAAGCAGTGGGCGAATGTTGGGCTCAGGGCCCGGGGGACATGGTAGGACGATTTGCCCCATTACGGCAGCGAGGTTAGGAAATAGAAGCAAGGAGCGTTTATGTAGTTGTCTTATTCTTCCGATAAAGATGGCATCGCTCACCGGATAGCTGACAGTAGTGAAGAGGTTGGCGGGACTGTTTCTAGGCCGCTGAAACGTGTGTGGGAATCACAGAACCGCAAAAGTCAACAAAATCCCTGCCGTGTAACCGCATATGTTCGCGTGGGGGCATTCGAAAGGCCAAAAGTGCCGTTAGAAGCTCGCGAGATATTCCTAAAGTCCCATAGGCTCTGCGGACTCTGATTATTCCTACATTGGTAGGGGCACATTCGAAAAGCTTTCCCATTCCCTAATGAGAAGGTGGCTTGAGAAACACGATTTCGTAAATGCATAAAGCATAATAACGGTGCACATGAAGCCAAACGACGCTAGAGCTGGCGGTGGAAGACTGATAGACCCCTTTTTGGGGTTACAGAGTGAGGCGGTAACGGAGCAAGTGGGTGAACGAGCGGCAAACGGACAGCCTGATGAACGTACATGGGCTGATTGCCGACTTGGTGTCCATACTAGCCAACCCGGAGTGATATTGGCATCCCTGGCGTGCTACGGCAAAGAGTTCTTCGTCCAAGCCGGCGAGTCAGGGCAGTGGCCGTCTCGACGTCCACAGTCCTACAAAGAGCCTTCTCCAGAATACGTGCAATCTTACGTCGGCAATGCAATGCGAGGGCTTTAGTGTTGAGTGTACAGGTCCCTCGTTACGCAATGAACGCTCCGAGCATGGCCGCCAGTTGGGAAATGGAGACCCGGATAAGCATCTGTCTGGGCATATAATCCCCTCGTCCCGTTGACTCTCCATGGCAAGTCAACCTAGAGTTTCCAGAATCATCCTCAGACCTAGCTAAACTAGTTTCACTTAAGTTCCAGACACTTCCCTCAACAATGAACTTCAGAGTGCAACTAATCAGCACTTCGGCTTTCTTTGCACAAGTCTTTCTCACTCAATGCCTTGCTCTTCTATTCGACGCTATTAGATGGTCTTGGGGTTTCTTCACTACTCAACCCAATTTCCCACCACCACCTCCTCTCCCTCCACTCCCCCCTCTTCCTCCCCAGTTAGCCGACTATCCTGACAACACCCACATTTACTACTTCATGCCATCAACGGATACCGGGATCATGGCGGCGGTGGTGGTGCCGCAGGACCCCAATCAGGAGCAACAACTGTTCTTCGGCCCCATCAACGGACGACAGGACGACGCTAATGCTCCGCACCACGCACCCGAAGCCAACGTCGACAATACCACAGGATCGCAGCAAAGCGAAAATCGAAAGCCTCATCACCACATCAATGTGACCATCACTCGCAACTCTATCCCTAGATTCAGAGGATCAGGAGGGAATATCGGCCATGAGAGTCCAGGCACCTTCCGAGGCTCTGGCACAGGGATGACTGTCGGCCAAGTAATTGTAGCCCACAGTCCGGGTGCTCGCTCGGTAGTGTACTATGGCAGAAAGCCTTCGAAGCCTTCGAAGCCTTCCAACCGGCTTCGACTAGTTGGATTGGTTGCTACTAGTTTTATGGTCGCGTGTTTTTGCTGGCTTCTCTGCTCTATGTCCGCGCGGAGCTGGGGCCATACGCAACGAAAAGCTATACCCGTTTGATGAAGGACCGCATGTTAGGGGCTACAGACACCTTTATCGGATGAAGAGCCATGGGTATCAATGAAGATTGTCTATGAATGGAAGAGTTGCGGGATTGGGGGTATCTATTCACGTACGCGTTTCGATATTTACCTTCCATATCTCAGGTCAGTCATTACCGGAGTACACGAGGAAACCCGACAGGGAACAATTTGAGAATCGTGAAGATTATCACTCTCAATATCTAGTACGGCATCTAGCTCTAAGAAAACCCCCCAAAAATCAACCGCTTTTGCCCCTAACCATTATTTCTCATTTCACTGATTGTGACCATCGCCTAGAAGCCCCATTAAACCTAGAATAGACCAACCAATCTTGATTAATTTTGTAAACAAACTGCATAGTAGTAACATGCCCAATCCCAAACTCCCAAATTATCTCCACCGCCGCCGCGTTCGTACAATGTATGTATGTCAACACAATCGCTGGGGCCCGTAGTATCGCCCTTCCTAATCGGGGAGTGCATATATATGCTTATACATATACACGTACCTCCTCCTAACACCTTTAACTCCGCGCCTATGCATGCTGAAAATGCCAGTAAAATAAAAATTCCCAGGGTATTCGTTAAGGGCAGTAGGACTTTTTGCCTCGGAGAAAGACGCCGCGCAATGACCATCCCAGATCATTGCGGTCTCCCCCATCTCCCCTCCCCCTTCTTCTTCATTCAGGCATCATCATCATGATCATCATCGTCGCAGCGTGAAGCGTGAAACCTCGAAACGCGAAAAACAACCCCTCACACCTACGTACGGCCCTTAGCCGCGCGAGTAGCGGGAGCGCTCACGTTACGATCGCTCACGCCTGCGACCATCTGTCTCCTTGGCGTCATGGCACCTTGCATAGCGCTCCTAGCGCGTCCTCTCCGCTCTCTTATCTGAGCCAGTGCCTGCTCGCGGGTCATGGTCGGCGTGAGCGCCGGGTTGTTAACATCAAAGGACGGTGTCCGACCATGTGTCAAGGTAAGGGGAACCGAGTGCGGTTTTACATTCTCGTCGTGAACAGGCACCGTTGTCGTCGTTGTCATTGTGTAGAATGCGGTAGACGTGTGAGGCCGCGGATCAGAGGGGATGTCCGCATCGATAGGTGTGTTAGGTAAGTCATTCAGCTTCTGCCCCGTTGAGTGATCGTTGTCTACAGCATAAGAGACATCGTCCGTTGTACTGGGAATGTTGTATGCAAAATTGGCCTCGCTTTCACGAGGGGCGTTGAGGAGTGAAAGCAAAGAGGTTCGCTCCTGGGCCATCAGAGCAAAGGATGGAGGCTCGACGGAAGGGGTCCGAGCGTAACGAGGAGGAGCGGGCTGTGAATCTACAGGCGTAGGGGGCTGCGGAGTGGCCTCGTCATCATCGTCGCCGTCATCCTGCTCCATCGCCTCTAGTTCTTGCTGGGAGATTGTGCGAAAAATACCCTCCGCCGGGACGAATATAGTTCCGCGACGGGGTTCCTTACGCTGCGACTCTTTCGGTTGTTCCTTGGGTTCTTCCCGAATATCGCTTGTTGGAGGTTCGATAATTTGTGGTTCAGTGGGGGATTCGAGTCCCTCTGCAGATTCCGGCTGAATTGTCTCCGTAGATGATGAAGAGTTGCTTGATTTGGCATCTCTTCCTAGTATCACGAGGTCTGATGGATCAACGATCTCGATTGGGCCAGCGCGCTCCCTTCGTGGCGACAAGATTGCACTTCGGCGCAAAGGAGACTTGGGTTGGGAGCGGTGCAGCTCGGTTTCGGCCTCGAGGAATTCAAGGTGTTCCTGAGTTCGATCTGCCCTCTGCTTCTCCCACTGCCAGAGCCGCGTTAGCTCCTCAATTTCGTTTTCAGTTGCGACTGAGGACACTATCTCGAAAGTCGATAATGACTCCCGGCCCTGGAAGCTTTTCCTAGGGGAGGCGAATTCGCTGTCAGGTTCCTCCGGGGGTAGCGGTAGGCGCCCCTCGGCAGCTATTCTAGCTATCTCTTCACTCTTAGCAGCGGCTTTGAAGGCATCCCTCTCCTGCTCAAGGAACGTGATACGCTCCTGTGCCTTATCGAACTCCTGCTGCAAGTCTACTAGTTGATAACGGGCGGCGAACGCTTCCTGTTCTCGTGCCCTGCTGAGCTCTTTCTCGCGGTCGAGGCATTCTTCGAGCGACTTGCAGGCGGCTCGTGTAGATTTGAGTTCCTCTGATAACTTGAGAATATTCGACTGTGACTTGAAAGTTTCCTTGCGAGCTCGTCGGATTTCTTTCTCCCATATCGCCTGGGTATGGGAGTAGGTTTCTTTGGCTCGTCCGTAGTTCTCCTATAAAAGAGTCGGATAGCGTTAGTATCGACGACTATTTAGACACGATATATTAATATAGCGGTGTTCAACGTACCATGACGGTCTCCAATCTCTCTCCGACCCTGCGCTCTCGTTCGTGGCCCTCGTCTACTTGTCTGCGAAGAGCCCGGGCTTCCTCTCTCCACCTGCGCATCTCCGTTTCTGCCTCCTCCCTACCGACCATAGCGCGCTTGAGCGCAGCATCGGCCGTCATTCTCTCGAGCTGCTTTGACATGGATGTGGCGTTAGGGGGGAGATGCGACAAGTTGTTAAACTGGCGGATCTTGTCGTGGACGTCACTGTCGCGCTGGGTGGCACTCCGTAGGGACGCAAGCATAGGATTCTGGTGTTGGTTGGCGCGCTCGGGGGATAGAGGCTGGAGAGGCGCCGCATTGGCGCCGGGGCTGTCCAAGCTCCCGGCGTCTTCCATGTTGATATTTTGGTCGGTCGCGCGAGACTGTAGATGAGAGGGATTTTAGGTAAGGAGAGCGGTTGAGATTCTCGCTAGAAGCAGTAATTGCTTAAAACAACAAAGTATATAGAAGTATGGGATGAGCTTACGGTATTGTAGTGTCGTAGGTGCTTGCCTAGAGTACACGTTGGAGAAATAGATTATTGTGGTATTGGTAGGTTGGTAGGGTGGTAGCTGCGTAAGTGGCCTAAATCGCTTAGGCAATGTATGTTTACTAACTATTCTGTACGTGGGGACTGCGTTGCCAGGTCAATAACCATCCTATCCCCACCGGGTTCTGTGTGTTACGGTCTGTTAGCGGCTGACAGTCAATTCCCCCCCCGCCACGATCCACTTTGTTTTCTCTAGATAAGCCCGCGTTTCCTTCAAGTTTCTAAGCCCTCGACTCGGTATTCTATCGAGATCATAGGTACCTAGATCCTGTGAAAGGACCTATGATTGAGTGTCAATTAGCTCCATACACAAGGCGATGTAAGACCCTGCATCAAGCCAAATGTATAAATATGAGAGCTTGATCCGAATCCAGAACCCAGAGCACACATATTAGTTAGAACACTCGAGAGTTGAGAAGATACTGCCCTTCACTTAACGAGTAATTAAATGCATAGCTTGTATCTATACGAACTAGTACTTTTAAAGACGGTGATAATTAACAATCGAGCAATTGAGGGGACATGTTGCTGCGATGATAGGAATACAACATCACTCTCACTCTCATGAAGACGATGATTGACTGGTGCTACAGCGTTTACAGTGCATTGACTTTTCTATAATGAGAAGTGGTCCGGGACAGTCCATACGAAGTGTAGGAAGAGGTAGAATCCGTAGCTTCTTCGTGCAAGTCATCAATAAGCCCCCCAAGCTAGCCCTCTGGCAAACCGTCTTTTCGGCCATATATACATGCATGCCTGCTTTCAACTCATCTCTCTCGGCGAAGAAAAACGAAACACAAAGGATGAGCGTTAAAATACAATCCGACGCCAACACCAAATATCGAGTCTACGGTAATGCCAAATTCCAAGCTGCAACAAACCACTCCGTATTGCCCTGCATCACAAACAGTTGTAAGAGCCGACTTTTGCGCTCCGGTCAATGCTGCAAGCCCACACACCCTTGCCAATGCCGCAAAGGGTAAACCAAGCGCCCTGAAGGTACTGTAAGGAACGCCTCCCCCGTGGTAGAGAGTCTACCCCTGCTCTCAATGTCTAGACCCATGGTCTCTAATTGGTGGCCTGTTGAGACATATTGCTAGTACCCTCCTTTGCGCGCACTTTACCGGCTCGCAAATAATCACCGACCCAGGTAAGAGCTTCTGTCGTGACGACGAGACCAGTCGAGATCAAGGCCTTGCCCGACGTCACTAGTCCGTCTCCTCCGACCTTCTTATACTCAGAGTTGTAGACGTCGATAACATAGCCCTTGGTCTCCAAGCCCTTGCGGACGGGGAAGAAGATAATTGCCTTGCCATCCGACACGAGCTCATCCGTAGGCTTCTTCAGAGCAGGAAGGCGCTCATCGATCTTTGACAGCGCATCGTCGCCCATGGTATCGGCCTTCTTGACGTAAGGCGAGACATATTGGTAAGGCTTGTCGAAGTAGGGCAAGATGGGTTTGGCGAAAGTCTGGTAGGCGGAATCGCTCAGCTCTATGGACTTCTGACCGTAAGGGTTCTTCTTGAAGTAGGCGATGCCGTCATGGATGACTGGGTAGCCGATGATATGCTGGGACGAGGCCATGTTAGCTCGATTTCAACGGCTCACTAGCCACCAAGGGGATAACTTGTAGACTTACCGAGAGAGTCGCCGATGAGGGAGGGATCTCGCCGTTAACTTGAGGAGCCATCGCGAACAAAGGCGGGGTCTGACGTAAATGATGCTAATGGGGACTACTGGTGAGACTGGGATGTCAGTCAGTCATTGATCAAGATAGAAGTCCGGCGGATCGGAAAGTCAAAAATGAAAGTCAAAATACACCGAGGCATGCTTACGCAGTCGGGAGGGGGATTGATAATGGGAGCCGTGATAAGGCGAAATTCTGTTACTCGGAATTCAAGTTGGGTGTTAATGGGGTAATGGAATCGTGTGGAAAGGAAATGCGAGCAGGGAAATGCAGCAGCTAGATAAAATATCGGATTGCGGTCAGGCAGGAAAAGAAGCTCAAACTTTAGAGCGCGAGGGAAGGGAGCGGGGAGAAAGGGTAGTGGTTTCGGCCATGGGAATGTAGATAGTTCGAAATGGTAAAACGAAATAAGATTGAGTGTTTTGTTTCACTTACCTAGGTATGGTATGTAGGAATCCGATAGACTAACACACCAAGACAGGACGAGGGGAGCGAGAAGAGATAGGGATCTGAATCTAAGAACCAGAAGTGCACGCTCCGACTTAGATACTTATTCGGAGGGGTGGTAGACGACAGGGTGGTAGAAAGAAGATGTATCGAGCCTAGCTTATAAGAGAAAACGGTTCTCTAGGGTCTGCTCTGTATGCTGTATTAGTGTTGTTGTCTCTCTTTCCGCTTCAAGTTGTTTCGCATGTGCTTTTTCTCCTTGTCCAATATAAATTTGCCCGAGGATCCAGCGACGACTGATAGTCGGCAAGTTCCTGTCGGTACCTGCTCCCTTGAGACATGCCCAGCGAACCTGTGATAGACGGGTGGGCATACAAGTATGCAATCTGCGCGATCGATGAAGTCATTGGTTGAACATCAGTGGCAGCGCTCCTGAACGATCCGACAGTGGTCCTTGTTGGCCACGCCGTAGTGGGGTGCGATATCAAGAGCTCTAAGCTTCAGTGGATCTCGGTTAGGTAGGTAGACGCGCAGGCTTAGCTGCCAGGACGTTCTAGCTCGCAGGGTAGCACAATGCGCCGGCCAATACCCGCCACAGGACACATCAGACGCTATCGTATGTTTTTCCGGTACAAAGAAGTGATCGACACAGGTACCCAACGGTTAAGTAACGTACCTAAATCGACAGGTCTGGAGCCCACTTTACTACCTATCTCCACTCCTTCCGCTATCTTTACCCCTGTCTCTAGCATGTGAAAGTCTCAGCGAGGTACCTATGGTTACTGAATTGTACGCATTGTATGTAATAAGGGCGTCAGAATCCCTTTTTTCGCCGTAAGATCGACGCTACGAAAGCTGCAACCGCCCAGTCATGTATGACAATTACACCAATTACCCGTTTGTTCAACTTCAATTGGACGTGCTGCTCAATAGTTATCGTCTCGTTGTTGTTTGTATTGGAGTTCCATTTTTCAATGTAATAGTGTAACAAATATTAAGAGCACGATCTAGCGATTGCGACTCCCGACCTACCGTAGCATCAAATTTTCTTATCATTCCGTGCAGTACTCTCTTGGCCTAGGTCGCGTCGCAAACACCATGTTGATAATGTGGAATATGGAATCTTACTGAGACCAAGCATTAGTCAAACTTAACAGCGTAACAGACGGCTAACGTACCTCACTAGACACGCTATACACCGATTAAGCCGGCCCAAGGAATTAGGTACCACTTAGGCATTGCGGCTTAAAAATTGAGGAATAGTTCATGAAAGGATTCCGAACTTCAACACCTCGGCTCCATAACTTACGATGCTAAGGTGTTGGCATTTTTATCCGCCACCCGAACACACCTAGGCCGTAACACATGTTCGTATCACTTGCGAGATGACCAATGGTTAATAGCTGTAATGTGCCATCTTCTGCCGAGATGCCTCCATATGTATGACATTATATAATACCTACGTAGAATACCTACATACAGGTAACATATCAGTGTTACTGTAGCACTTAAGCATGCAAGAGGCCCCACCATTCTGATCAAGTAACTACTTGCCTAATTAGAGTATCCCGGAAAGAGACTAGTCGAGCTGGAGAGCAGTAAGGGCTACAGCCATTTTCACATGTCACGACATCTTCTCATTGCTTTCCTGCGACGAACTTTTCTGTTTGGGTGGCGATCTCACCGAGCTAAGACGCGTCCTGCAACCGCCATGCATCTGAGGCTCACCGGTTCACTGACCCTGATCCACACATGCGGCACTACATCTGCAGTTATGTACTCTGGCGCGCCTTTTCATGCGAACAAGTATCCAGGTTACAGTATATCCTATTCAGGTTACATTGCATTACCTAATTTACTACATGGCCGAGTCCGTAATATTTCCACTGCTTCCTCATCGTCGTTTCCGTCGAATGAGTGGACGTGGTGTGATATCTCGACCATGCGGGTAATCTATCTTCTCGACATAATGTAGGCGCCAATGCTACCCAGCCCGGCGAAGCTGCAGTTGGGGGGTTCATGGCAATGCAACTATGGGCCAGTTTCCCAAAGGCCTCCGGGCTCGGTTTCACGCATTGAAGTCGTATTTTTTCCGAGCCTGCTTTTCAATAATCGAGGGCCAGATGTAGTAGAGGTGGTGTGCTATTGCATAAGGAAACCAGGGTATCACCACATTGCCTCGTAACCCCTGATCCACTGCGTCGGCACATCTGCTAGCAACATATTCTAGTTTAAGGCCCTTCTTGTTGGTTTCATCGATTTTCTGACTCGGATCCACGTCGACAGCCGAAGACCGAAAGTTCCCCTCGATCGTAGCAGGCAGTATACATGTGAATGCGATCTCCGGATGCTCAATGGCGAGAGACTGATATAAAAGCAGAGAGGCAGCTTTCGTCGCGGCGTAGAGAGCCCGCGTGGGTGCTGGCACGACAGCAGCGACCGAAGAAACTAGCAAGATGGCTGGCGAGGTCGAAGTGCGCTTCATCATCGGAATGAATGTCATCGCAGCTATAAGTGGCCCGAAGAAATTGCCCTGTGTTGCCCGGCCTGCAATTTCGGCGGCAAGTTGAACGCCGGCCGCATCGGGGTCCTCGACGCCGGAATCGACGCCGGCCAATGCCATCACAGGTTGCACCGCAGAAACCCCCGCACAGACGTGCATCGTGTCAAGCCCGTCCCACTGCTGCAGCAGGCAACGCCGTAGCTTCTCCATATCCGCCGCCTCGGTGAAGTCAGCCACGAACGGCAGACATCGGTCACCGCATTCGTGCGTTAATCCAGCAAGTGCCTCGCTCCGCCGTGCAACAGCGCAGACTTTGGCACCACGAGCGACATACTGCTTCGCTAGTCTACGACCGAGGCCACTAGATGCCCCGAGGATAAGCACCCGCTCCTCCGCCGGTCGAACCCGTTTATATCTATGGTTCTTCGCCTTAATAATATGATGTAGAACAAATGCGGCTGCAAGTGCAGTGACTGCACCAGCAAGATGCCTGGAATCAGGCATTGAGATTCGAGAGCAAGAGATGGAGAAGTCGAGTACTTATTCTGACTACCAATATACAAGACTTGAGATTTAGATCGAAGCCCGATTGGGCACATTGTTCTTGGCGGAAACTGATAAAACCTATTCTACGGTTGTCTTTAGCGAATATTCACTTAGAGGAATAGTGCCTGCTCACACTGTACATACAGTACAGAGTACAGCTCCTAGAATCAAGGCAAGAACTTCTTTCATATATATTATTTCTTATACGACATACTTATTTCAGTTATCCCTCCACCTTTTCCTCAACTATCCCGTTCTATTGCCAACATGGATACGTCACTCTCGCCAGATGTACCGGAATATGGTGCCCTAGCAGATCACGGCTAAGCTCTAGTAAACGGCCCTCGGGGATTGGGACACTCGCCTGTGTTCAAAGACCCATACATCACAACCAAACTGAACCAGCTTGACAACTTCGTGAACAATACCAACAATATCTAGCAAACTATGGAGCAAAATGTCACACAGTCTCTTACCCAATCCCTTCCAGGGTCCCTCATCCCGGCCCTTGGACAGATTATCACGCTGGCTATCATGCAGAGTCATGAAGCTCTCAAGGATGATCTCACGAAGGAGATCAATACTCTCAGGGATGATATGAGGTCTTTCAAGAATTACCTCACATAAGAGATCGAAAATATCAAGAATGATCTCGAACAAGAAATCGAGCATAGTAAGTATAAGCTCATGCAAGAGATCAATACTTTGAGGGACAATCTCACAGGAGAGATTGAGACTATCAAGGTTGATCTCGAGTCTGTTAAAGATGATGTCACTGTCACAAGGCCTATACATAGGGGTAGGTAATAGAATACGTTGTTGCGCGAGGGTCTCCAAAATACCCTCCTACGTACTATTACTATATACAAAACAGTCTCTTTGTTCCAAGACTGTGGCAGTCACGAAATAGATCGGTAATGAAAGATCGTGCTTGTCAACTCGAACCGCACTCTGGAGGGCTAAACACCTTCAACTAAGCGCCTGCAGAGATTTAGCTTAGGGGGGATCAATGTATATTAGGGGGAAGTCCGAAAGGCCAGCCTGCCATGCAGAAAGGAGGGGGGGTTGCTGCCAGTTCCTAGCTAGTTGAATAAGAATAGTCAACACGGTTTTGACTGTCTAGCCTTCTAAACCAACCCAGTCGCCTAGGGGCTGAATCTACGCACTGTCGCAATTCTCCCGATTCAAAACCGAAAACTAATATTGCTGCCTTGTGAATTAAAAGTAGAATTTGCCGAATTAAAAACCTCTATTCGCAGAGCTTATGTCTACAATCTATGCCCATCTTAATAGACCTATGCTGATTAGTTATAGCTATTGTATAGTAATTACTATTTATACCTATAGGGCAATCTCCGCCCTTATATTTAGTGTTGGTGTAGAAATACCAAGTTAAGAAATAGTATATATAACCAGCTATCATTAGTTATTGTGCGGTGTTTTTGCTATTACTCGAGTGCAATCTTCATTCGCTTCAAGTAGGTATGCTATAGCTATAAATTCCAACTTTGCAAGCAATGACCATACCGTGGCTCGTTATATTGTAGCTATACATCAAGATTGATCGATAATCTATGTTTATATCCGTACCTTTCCACCCCGGATTCTAGGTAAAATAATTCTTCAAGTTAAAATACTTAGAGGTTCTCCATGACCATATACTCTTCGTTTAATATCCTAACTATCAAGTTATATCTATTTAAATATATGATTAATTGTAGAATAAGTATCTTAAAGGAAGCTTTAGCTGTAGTCACGTAAACTCTTCACCACGGTGTTCTTTGTGTGTTGTTGTTGGGGGGGTTGGCAATTGCTGTCTGTCTTAGTTAATGATATGAAGCAAAGAGCGAGCGGCAATCTCAATTGAATGTCAAACCAAGGACCCCAGCGCATTGTGGTAGATGTGAGCCAATGTTAGGTCGTCCTCAGAATAGGTAACGAGTCTATATTCTTTAAAATCATCTCGAATATCCCGCATAGGTAGCTCTTAGCCAGACGCTACAAAGACGGCATATCTTCTACAACTCATTGGCCACCGAGAATGCATCATTCGTAGTTATTCTACATGACCCTATGTGCCATATATCTTATACAACTTGTAGACATAGTAACTGACCCGCTGCTCGTGTTACGATGTTCTTAAGAAGCTGGTGTATGGATATATTATTGCGAGTAATGCTGTAAGGGCGACAAGAAGCGAGAAGACAAGATCTCAGAAAGAATATAGCAGCTATGATACAGTACGGATGGAGAAGATCTCGAATTTATCATATTTCCGAGTGACAAAACATTCAGGACAGTATACATAGTCTAAGTAAACATGGGGCCTCAAAATTAATCAACCCAGCTCACGGCCCCCACCCGTCCTATTTCCCATAATGCTCAAGTAGCTCAGTTAGCCCAAAGTTAATAGCGAAGACCGCATTTTATACAGTGTACCGTTACTTTAGTTCTAGTCCCTGTAGGTGTATAGATGGGGTTTAGGCTAAGTAGGTCGTTTATGGGCTAATATTGCATTGATTTTTTATCTCTTCGGCGTACTATGGGTATGACTTGGTAGTATTGGGCAAATGTAGCTGTTGATCATAGAGTATCACTTAACTAATTGTATAATTAGTGTATACATTAGTTTCTCATGACATAATCTAGATAGCGAAACCAGGATAGGCTCTAGGTTGGTCTCTCAATCCACTTCGACTGTAGTGCAATACCGGATGGTTACAGCGGTTAGTCGTACGAGATGTGTCTAGTGCTAAATCAAAAGAGTCGCTAAAATAGGTCAATAAAAACATCGAATACATCACCAGTATAATCACAAGTCCTTCTCATTTTGGGTTATTATTTATTATATTATTTTCTCACTAACGAAGGGAATAAGTAATCGTCTGTGATGTGTTAAGCCTCTCGACGGGTCCTCTGGTCGCGCTGCGAACAGGGCATAGCCGATCCGTCCTTATGAGCTAATCAGGGTATCTTTTTTCAATCCGACTCCATCTATCCTTTATCGCCTAATTGTATGCTTGTACTTCTATTGACCGTATTGCTATGCTTTCAATTGTTAATGCTTTGATACCGGGAACTCCCCCCGTGAAGACACAGTAAACTCCCCAACGCCTTCGCCATGTTGAAACGACCGAATGAATGAATATAATTGAAAAGTGCATGAAGTAAAGAATCATAGCGTCCAGAGTCCGCTACGGCGTTTTCCAAGAGGATAAATAATAAGCGCACTCAGGAATAGACCCAGTGTAATCCCGATGGCGATCTGGATCATCGATCCGGCGACATTGTACAGAACGTCGCTAACATTACTAGAGCCATCAACCGGAACCTGCGTAGTCATATATCAGTAAATAGAAAAACCATGGGCTATGATCCGGCTGCACTTACCGAAGGCGTTCCGTCTACAGGCTGGCTATTGTTGTTGATTTGATTGGCGGCGTTCAGACCACTTAGAAGACTACCGGTCGCCGCTAGACCACTAGGCACTTGTACGAAAATCGCCGGCAAGAGCGCAGCGGCCGCAACTCCATGCTTCAGCCTTGAGTATAAGTTGGCCAAAACGCCGACAGTGAAGGCACCCAGTGTGTTGGCGATCTGGGGAGCAGCCTTAAACTTCGGTGAACTGAAGTAATTTACTATGTAGCCGGCGAAAGAGATGACCACCATAACAGGAAGTTGCTTCCACTTGGCTTGGTTGACAACTGCTAAACAGATAGTAAATAAGGGCACGAAAACGAATGCGATGTGAGGATTCATGGTATTGGAACACGTCGTCGCGGAAATGGCATTCGAATCGAACAAGCCGTATAGAACGGTTCCGACTGTGATACCGAAGCCGAGAAATAATGAATAGATAATCGCGTATACCAGGCGGATTGAGCCTGGTACTAGGGCCCTAGATTGTAACTCGAGCGCCGAACTCACTATATTTGGGTTAGCGATAGCAATGCGTCGCCATAAAGTAGGACAACTTACGGACAAACCAGCCAGGAAGAATCAGGGCTATAGAGCTTTGGGCCAGAGCCGAAAAGCAGAACACCTCTCCGCCTCTTATGCTCCCGAATGCCCTCGCAAGAAAACTAGTTAATATGGTGGCGCTGATCTCGAATAGATTATTGTATAGAGCTGACTTCGGAGCCACGATGATCTGCAATGCCCCAACCATCGACCCGAGAAGAAAACATATGGGCAGATCAATCCATCGCCCTCCAAACGCGAAGGGCGCCACGGCCGCGCTTGCCAAGCCGAAGACGAGCACACGAAGCCACGGATGAAACTTATCCTTCGCGGCCATGATAGTAGAAATCCTGTCTATGGCCTCGTCAACGCCATAAATGTCGTGAAGCACATTCTTATAAATTTCGTGGATGTCTTTCAGTTTCCCAAGGTCGATTCCCTGATTGGTTCTCACAATTTTCACCTCTGTCGTATGTGTCTGCTTGTCGTCGAAGGATATGATCATGCAGCCAGGCAAGTAGAGGAACTGTCCATCGATTTCGAGGACCCTTGCCGTCATCGTTAGATACTCTTCTAGGCGGTGTGTCGGAGCTCCGTACATCATCAGAGCTTTACACATTTTGATGATGTACTTTTGACGGCTCAATGTTTCGGCGATGTTGATCGTGATACGGATTTCGTCTTCTATCCGGGGACGACCTAACTTCAAGAGGCGAGAACTAGGGCTTCGTTTGTAAATCGGTCGCTTCACTCTCTTTTCGGAAGCGGGTGATGGAGGCTCGACGTTGGCTAGGCGAGCAGACGCCTCCACGAGATTCGATAAAGTATCTGTTGACCGATTCTTGTCGTACCATTTTTTCCGCGTCGGAGTAGCCGTACCAGAAGATCCTGGTGTGGTGGGCTCGCTGTAGTCTGTCCTTTGACTGTGTGGGTAGCTCGGAGGGGGCTGGCAGTCCTCGGCCTGCTTGTATAGCATCAAAAGATTGGCTAATGTGCTCCCGCGGAAATGTCGAGGCGGAGGCACGTAAAGCTCCGCATCTCTTTCTTCCGTCGGAGTGACAACTCCGGAAGAGCCGCCAAAAATGCTGGGTTCCGGTTGCCTAAAATCAAACTGACCGTGGCGTAGAGTGTGAGAGCGAACAAGATTGTAGGCTTCTGTTTTCAAAGCCCGCGACTGATCCGAACTGCTCCTCTCCCTCTCCTTCTCCTTCTCATGCTCACTGCCGCGTCTATTAAATTGCCAGTTGGCTAATTTGGCGTTCAGTTCCTGGAGACGAATACTTTGACGCCTAGGTCGATGTTCGTGGCCGCCATGTACCGTATCGGCATCGGAATCGAGTGAGTTTCTTCTTGAACCTGGAGCTGAATGAGATCCGTGAACCGTAGCAGCGACATGCTGGCCACGTTCATGGGCAGCACGAGCAGAGATGGCCTCCTCTGAGCTCGGGTCGTGTTCCTCATCCTCCTCCGGGAGGCTAACTGTCGAGTTGTAAGAGCTCCCACGCAAGAGTGACGGTCTAGGCTTGAGCTTCGGCCTCGAAGTTTTGTTTCGGTATTCTTTCGAAATGGACGATCGTTGTACCGACACTGGTCGTTCGACATCGGCGGTGCTATTGAAACGGACTCGTCCTTTCTCCTTCTTGGCTGTAGTGCTAATTTCAGGGGGCGTGTTGCTCTGGGCCCCCTCTGAGGAACCAACTGATGACGGGCGACTATCTTCTGGGGAAGTCTGCTGTCTGTCGTCCATACCGTCCAAATTCTTACAATATTCAAAAGCAATACGGATATTCAATTAATAGAGACGAAAGACGGGAATCCTTAGTCACAGCGTTGGAGATATAGCCCTACACAAGAATACTTGTGTGTCTCGGGCAAACCCTCAACAGCTGGACGCTTTGATTGTCTTAGGTAATCGGTCTAGGCTTGAGTTGTTGTGTAACACGGGCCGGCTAGAAGCGCAATACGAAATGCAAGAGCTGAGTCAATGCCAAAGAATAGGTGAGGAGCAAGAGCAGACAAGAATTGGAGATGACGCAAAGGACAAAGGATAGAGTTTTGGTATGACTTGGGATATACGTAAACGGCGATCAACAAAAGAAAGTCCACGCTCTAAGAGCAGGTTGCGCAGAAGTTGATACTTAAGCTGGAAACTAGTTGAACTTAGGTAGGCTTGAAAGCTCCATCGAGGTACTCCATCCCAACCGATCTATCGGCCTGACCAACGGACCTGGCCCAAGTACTCACACCTCCTCTCTCCTCTTGGCAATATCATGATGTATTGGTTTGTGGGTCATACATAGACAAGCTCCTAAACACCCAGTCTAGTATAGGCGTAGTATAGGTGCCGGGAAGAATGATGGCTGTGATGCCCAGTCTAGTCGTCACTCTAGCCTGGGTATTTGAAAGGCGATTGGCAGACGGACGGTTCCATCATGGTTCCAGGTTTTCAGAGAAGGAGTTGCGCAGGTACCGGTTGTACGAGAGCATCCGGTGGTCGCATACCCACCGGCTGGTAGTGTAGCGTACTGTACATGCCAATATAGACATTTAGTATGAGTAGGCATGTATGTCGAGCACTGTAGGTAGCGTCTTATCTGACTTTCTCCACCAAATTCTAAACTTCCACGGCCTGGCCCATTTTACTGGAGAATTGCTCATTACTGATACCCAAGTTGGCGGCAAGAAGAGTGGAGCGACGAACGGCGCCGTCTGTCTGCTGGCCACTGTATACGAGAAACTAGGTAGATAGAAAAGGAGGGTCTTGTCGCCCCCGTGACGCGAAGCAGGAGAGGCTCATAGGAAATAGTCTGGGAATCGGGAGGATCGCACTTTTTCTCGTTGCCTGCAAGAGGCACGACACGTAATGGTGCAATGGCGGGAATGGTACTACTGTACCTACACTAGATAGAGGGGGAGCGGATCTCGACGGCATAGTACAGTGAAGTAAAGAAGTTGGGCAAGTATGTAACATTAGGTAGGTATGTAGAGAGCGAGAGTCGGCGGCAGCCTACAGTTCTACAACTACGACTTGGTGGTGGTGAATGGACGATGTCGGTTGAGCCCGGCATATCATGGCGGTGGTATAGCAAGGCGGCGGTCGGGATGCCAGTCGGGAGTAGATAGATAGGGAACCCAGGCGGGATGACAGGAATGATGTCCCACGTGTAGGGATTGGTTCCAGAGCCGCAGAGCACCTGCAGGGGCAGCGTGTTCCAAACAGAGCGCCTTTTCTTCATGCAACCTGTTTAATCGTCCCCACCTAGATAGATCTGATCTGCAGTACCTCAAGTACCTACCTAGTAACCCTCCCGCTGGTTGTTCGGTAGCCGTTGCCTGGGTCAGAGCTCAGGGTGTATCATGCTGTAGCTATCTCCCAGGAGCTACCTATGCTACATGCACTAAACAGCTAACCAGGGTGTTCTGTACCTCTGCCGCACCCAGATACCACACTACTACCTCAGCTGCATGTCTAGGCGATGCGTGGAACACGGCAGTGGCGTTCCTAGCTGCAGGATACGATCCTTAGCCGTCCATTGGCTACGATAGCCTAGCTCTATCTTTCCGTTTGAGCGCATATAGACATGGAAGTACTAAGTAGCGTCCTGTGTATAAGTGGGCGAAAAAATGGTGTAGATTTTTTTTTTTGCCTCGTGATTGATAAGAAGCACCGTCGAAGTTTTCACAGCGGCCGCCGGACATCTTGGCCTTCGGACTGGCCAGCATACTACCCAACTGACTACTATACTTAGATAGCCAGCTAGTCTACGCTTGCTTAGGTTAGTTGGGTAGTCTACTACAATGCAGAAGAAATACCGCCTACGGCCGAGCTGTCTATGATGCTGTGTTTATTACCGGCCTTTGTACCATTCATTATTTTCATATAGGTATTATGCCGAATTACAGAAAATTTCACACAATAGATGCCGGGAACTTTTTTGGTCCGATATCTCAGTTTGATATGAATGAGCCTAAAATTCGGGAAGCATGGATGGAATGTGGTAGTTATAGTCTCATAATAAGCGCTTTCTCAGCGCGATCAAGCCTTAACAGCTGCGCACGGCTTCAATCTGTTTTATCTATAAGATCTCCTAAGGCGCGTAGCCATTACGTGTTCCAATCACCCTCTAAACACGGGAAAATACATATATCTATACTATGCTATGCATTTCATATTGAAAACGTCTAGGGATGATTTCGACACATCAATCAATGTTTCCGATTTTCCTAAGTAGCACTAGGCGAATTTACGTAAAACACGCTTTCTGTCTTCTAGAATATCCGACGAACCTAGTAATACACGTGCTGTTAACGGTTGTGCTACTCGCTCGGACTAGGTGGGAGCTTGTAAACCCGCTTTAGCATGAAGGAGAAAAAATTGCTGGCCTCGTAACCCCCACGGCTTATTAAGAAAATGGTGAAGAGCCTCGAAAATTGTGTTGCGGCGCCGGCATGCTAGCGTTGTTGTTACCTATATTTGGAAGCGGGAACTGGGTACCGACAATACACTACACTATAATCTGTCTCGAGCTCCGTGGTTTCGGTGGTAGTCTCGAACATACTTCTAGACACCAGGGCTAGGGTTCTAGGTTGGGCTTCAAGAATAAGATTGAGCAATGAATCTTCTATCACGATAATAACACCTAGCTCAACGTCCCTTACCCTTACTGGGAGTGAGGGTCAATTTTCCGGCCTCCCCACCTACCTGTCAATCACCCATGGTGTTTTAGAAGAAGGGTCGACTAGTCCAAAATAAGTATGCCGAGTAGCAGCTCCTTACTCCCTCTCTTCTCCGTGAGAGATGGTGATGGGGCCGGTGTGATTCGTGGTGTTCTTGCCTATCTTTGCCATCGGGCGAATTTCAACTTCTGATATCTTCCTGTCATCCACTATCATCACCTATATCTGCGACAACGAGATTCTCCGATCACAGAATATACCCGCTCCCATGCATTGACGATAGGAATGAGAGAGCCGGGTAGAGACCAAGAGACAAAAATAAGGACGGAAGTCATGTTGGACTCCCGTGCGGAGCTGTCGATCAAAACTATGCGGTATATAACGCACGGGACTATGTGCCTTTAATTTCTCGTCTTCTGGTTCGTTCGTCAACTGTAGACGTAGTCGCGGGTCTTAACATTCCCCCCTATGTCTTGGTTATTCTCCCTCAATGATACCTCGTTGTCGTGTCTACCTCCGTACCGGGTTTGAGGAAGATGATATGATATCTCATGAGGGAGTGAACCCATCGAAAGACGGGGCTTTGTCATCCTGTGGTTCCAGGAGGTGTGATACGCACGCGCGGACATGATGGCGTAGCCATCTAGATAATCATACCCACATCTCTATCACTTTAGGGCCGGAATCCTGCTTGAGCCCCGTAGTGGCGATGTCGTTATGGTGAGAAACCGGACATTGGGTCGAGACAAAGCGCAAGTCAGCAACTAGAAAAAAGGACACGAAGCGAAACCCACTCTCTTCCTCTGCCACATTCATAGATCAAAAGATAAAAGAATCCTCTGATACCAAGTGAAACAACCCTTCCGGTCTCGCCGGCTCACACTTACTGCGAAAGAGATTGTGTGGTTTTTTCTATTGAAATAAGCGGTGAACCTCCGAGTCCAAGCCGGTAAAAACCAAGACACTAGATGCAAAGCGACAAGAGATACGGGCCGAATTATAGTCAGACCTGCAAGATATTCTTGGTTGGCAACAACCTTTCTCTGCTAGTGGATTGGACCAATATATCCAAGCAAAAAAAAGATCCAGCTATGTTATCTGGATATCTGTGAGGGGAGCCCGTCGATCAAGTCCTTATCGGAATTCTAGAATACTACCGTGTAGGTATCCCCTGACTTAGCTCATATTTCTCATAATAAAAATAAAAAGGGTATAAGATATTGAGCGATTGCAGCCGTTATATGAGAATACTCTTCCCACGAGTCGAACTTGGCTTCTATTTCCCGAACAATTGAAATCTGCGCCTATTGGTGTATTGCCCGTTTTCATGCCGATTCCATGCAGGCATGTCCCGCACGGGGATCAAACTATGGCTGCTTACTTGCGTCACCAGACCCCAATGCCAATGCGCGCCATTAATAAGTGTTGTTATTACTCGAAGAACCGATCCTGTTTACAATTTGTCTAGCCAATCCGTCCGTCTCTTCTACCCCGCGTGCCAACCCGCCGGATCGTACTGCGAACGCTAGACCAATGGCGATCGTCATGGGGTATGGTGACTCCAACTTCCTCCTCTCCAGCAGAGTCGGACAGAATAACTTACCTCCTACCTTTACCGTACGCGACTACATAGCCAGAGCAACGATCTCAATCTACAAAGTAATGGCCTCCTTCCACCCTGGCGACTCATGCGAGTATGAGGCGCATATGAATATGAGTTGGGCATCTCGGAGAACCCAGATCCGCGAGGAGCTTCCCCGCACGCAGCGCTGTTCTTGGCGCATCTCGAATGCGGAGATGATGGGGTAGCTCGACTCCCGGCTCGACCTAGTGTTGACGATACTACGTAAGCGGCGGTCAACTTCATCTCCGAAAACGTACCTAAGAGCCATCGAGACTGGAGAGGGGAATCGGGCCTGGCGATCCCAATCCCTCGGCCTAGCTACTGGAAACGTAATAGGCCGACGATGTCGGCTTGGTGCTGTAGAATCTCACATGCATGCGGGGAAACACATTTAAATCCTCCGTGGCTCGCTGCTGTCTTCGGTGAATGGAGATTCCTGCAGCTTGTTCACAGCGTGAGGGAAGCCTTTAGGACCGTAGTACAGCGCGCCATGGTTGCCTCAAGACTAGCTCTCTGCCTGTTCCCGGCATGGGCACTGGGTAAAAGCAGTGTGAAATGTAAGTCTTCAATTTTTCCGTCTTGTTATTGAAGTTTCTGGAGGCACGCGATTCTGTTGTGTTGTACTCAAATGATGGCCAAGTTCTCACCAATTGACTCTAGGGATCACTGTAGAAGATGGCCCCGCACCGTCTTTCTCCCTGTCTTCGTCCAGCATCTCATACCAGTTCCACGTTGACCCTCTGACATTGGACCTGATCCATGACCATTGGGGCGGATACGCCGCTGAGGCCGTTCCTCAAGGTGCCCTCAACACGAATGGATGGGGTGGCGCATATACTTATCGGCTTCGAGAGTTCCCTGACTCTGGGCGAGGCGATTTCCGGACGCCAGCGATTCACATCCAACATGAGTCCGGGGATACCGTTTCTGCCTTCTCGTACAAGAGCTACGAGATCCAGTCCGGCAAACCTGGGCTCCCCGGGCTCCCAGCCACATACGGTGAGGACGATGAAGTTTCCACGCTTATAGTCCACTTGTATGACGAGTATTCTGCCATTGGGGCGGATCTCTACTATTCGATCTTCCCGCAACATAATGCCATCGCCCGTAGCTTCCGCCTCACGAACAAGGGGAACAGCACCGCGACCGTGCTAAGAGCGAGCAGTTGGAGCATTGACGCGCCGAATGAGGAGCTTGACCTCATTGATCTTCGAGGAGATTGGGCTAATGAGGCTCACATCAACAGACGCGCAGTCGGATATGGAGAACAAGGGTAAGTTTCAGCTTTAATCTTATAACTATTAGGCTTTAGGCAATTGACTAATCGCTTAACTACACAGCTTCCGATCAACCGCTGGTTATTCTTCTCACTTCCACAACCCATTTTTTGCGCTTGCCCCTCCGAGCACGACGGAATCTTATGGCCCAGCAACGGGCTATGCCCTCGTGTACACTGGCTCTTTCGCCGCCAACGTCGAGCGATGGTCAACGGGCTGGGTGCGAGTGCTCCTCGGTCTCAACCCCCTGCACCTGTCATGGCCGCTGGAGGCGGGCGACACGTTTACTTCTCCCGAAGTCGTCTCCGTGTACTCTGAGCAAGGTTTCACCGGAATGTCGCAGTCTCTGCACTCCTTGTTCAAGAACCAACTATCACGCTCGAACCACACCTGGGAGACGCGCCCGCCTCTCCTAAACTCCTGGGAGGGACTGGGCTTCGACTACAACGCTACCGTTCTAGTCGAGCTCGCGAAAAGCGCCGCTGATCTCGGTTGCACTCTGTTCGTGAACGACGACGGCTGGTTCGGCACCGACTACCCGCGTGACAACGACACGCTTGGTCTAGGTGACTGGGTCGCGCAGCCAAAGAAGTTCCCTGAAGGCCTGGGCACCTACGTTGACGATGTCAACGCGATCACGGTAGCTAACTCATCAGCCAATATGACCTTTGGTCTGTGGTTCGAGCCGGAGATGGTGAACCCAGAGTCAGACCTCTACATAGAACACCCAGACTGGGTCCTGCACTCCGGCTCACACAACCGCACCCTCGTGCGCAACCAGCTCGTGCTCAACCTCGGACTCCCAGAAGTACAAGACTACATAATCGAGACCGTCGAAAAGGTCCTCGACGCAGCCAACATCGGCTACATCAAGTGGGACAACAACCGCGGCATGCACGAGCTGTCCTCCCCGGCGGCCAACCACGCCTACATGCTCGGCATGTACCGCGTGATCGACAACCTGACGACGGCACACCCAGAGATCCTATGGGAGGGCTGCGCCTCGGGCGGCGGGCGCTTCGACGCCGGGCTGCTGCACTACTGGCCGCAGAGCTGGACCTCGGACAACACGGACGGGCTGGACCGGCTACAGATCCAGTTCGGCACCTCGTACGCGTACCCGCCGTCGGCAATGGGGTGCCACGTCAGCGCCGTGCCCAACGGGCAGGTCGGCCGCACGACGCCGCTGGCCTTCCGCTCCGCCGTCGCGAGCATGTGCGGGTCCTACGGGCTCGAGCTCGACCCGAAAGATCTGACGCAGGAGGAGCTGGACGTGATCCCCGGCCTCATCGCGCTGCAGCAGGAGGTCAACCCGCTCGTCATCCACGGCGACTTCTACCGCCTGGCTCTGCCTGACCAGTCCAACTGGCCCGCTGCCATGTTCGCGCTGCCCGATGCGAGCGCCGCTGTGCTCTTTGTCTTCCAGGTCCGCTCCGAGACGAAGCCCGTGCCGTCGCCGGTGAAGCTGAGGGGTCTTGATGCGGGTGCCAAGTACAAGATCACTGGGGACGACTTCGAGGCGACGTATTCTGGCTCTACGCTCATGAACACCGGACTTACCTTGTCGTGGCCGATTGCGGACTATCAGAGCATGATTCTGAAGCTGCAGAGGCTGTGAGGAAGCTGGCTGGAAGTTTATAATGAATAAGCATTTTTGGCGTCCGAGCGTTCAGCGTCATGATGGTCGAACTAGCTAGCAGTATATAGATAGTAACGCGATAATGAAAAAAAAAGTATATTTTCGCATGATTAGAGAATGTCCAAAGGTCCTCTTTGTGTTTGCTTGACTCCGGCGAACCAGCATAGATAATATCGCCACTAACTAGGATCTATTTTTATCACTTCATTGCGAGAATTAGATGAGTATTAGATATGGAATTATTACTGTTTGTACAATTGATTTATATCGCACGTCTTTTATACAGCGGCTTACAGCCACATTTTAATCCTTATGCATGTACACTTTTATACAAATGTTCGAGTAACCATCTAATCTTGAAATCACGTCTCAAAGACAGATCCTAAGACGCTTCCCAGCACGCCACGGACTCTATTCCTATTCTCACGGACGCAGGTAAACACAATAGCCGTGCTGAAAGCGAAGACGAACGTCTCCCTCCACTGCTTGTCGAGGGGATATCGTCTCGGGAAGAGTGTGGCGAGTGCTCTCGGCGCCACGAACAGCGCCATGTCCTTCCTCCTTGACGCGGCCTCGAAGAAGATGCTCCATCCGCACATGAAGCAGCCACAGCCCACACAGACGCCCGCATCGACGGTCTGTCGGGATGCCTTGTCTTTCCCAATGAGATGGGGCCCAAGTCGTGTCCGCGCAAGACAGACGCCGTAGTAGAACAGCGTGATGAAAGTTGCGAGGAAAGAAGAGGAGCGCGCGGCGGAGGTGAGGGCTCTGCGGAAGCCTTCTAGGTTCTTCTGGCGGGCTAGTAAGTTCAGAGGGAGGTATGTAGCCATGGACCACTTGAATGACCGGAAGAAGCGAGATACCGCGTGGTACTCGCAGGACGGGCCGCAGCCCATGTGGACCATCTCGCACGGAAATGGGATTGTGAGGGTAGGATCGCCCCATTCAGGCGGCCAGTTGTAATCCTTGCACATGGACTGTAGGAGAGGTGCTTGCCCCGTCTCCTCTCCGTAACGTAACTCACTCTTGCGGCAGCGTCGGAGTGCCTCGATTAGACGCGAATCTACTGCTGCTGCAGAGCTAATCCATTTATTGTAGGATCTAGGCAGAGCCGAGGGAGCGTAGAACCATGCCCACATGATGCATGCGCATGAGGCAGCGAAAATGGACGGATCGGCCATCTTCGATATAAATGAATCGAGCTACGGGAATTACGCGTTAGATGGGGGAAGTTTGAATTGGACTGGACTAGTAAAAGTGACACTCACCCATGTACAGCGACCGGCGGCGAGGCGGCGCTGGCGTCTCTGAGACCATAGTTCGCCGACTACGACGTCGACAGCTCTAGTGGCCGCGAACAAAGTTAGATCTAATGTCCGTCCCGCATATCGTACAGTTTGCTGCTTGCCGCCATCCGCTGTTTTTGTTTCAGCGAATGCGCTGGTTTTCTTGGACTGCAGCAGCCGCAGGCTCAACCAGCCGGCAATGAACGAGGAAATCCATCTCGAGAGCCTGTAGCTGCGTTAGACACCTTTCGGGATAGGCGACGGAAATTGCATTAGGTTATGTGGTCGGACTTATGGTCTGCAATTTGAGCAGCGGTATCAACACTATCTTACCTCCGCTTAGCAACGTCCGACAGTTGGACTTTCAAACGACTTATTAGTCTCCTAACGAGTACCTAGAGAAATTCTACGTTAGTCTACGACCATGAACACGAAGCACAATTCTTTTGAATTGAATAATAAAAAGAAAGAAAATAAAGTCTCACGTCAAAAAGCGTTGTGCCGCCAACTAGAAGAGCGCAAAATGTTGGGAATCTCTGAGGGTCGAGTCCGCCGCAGAGGATATGACGCAACGAGGCAGCAAACGAATCTTGGGGTCGAGTTGTGTCTCCATTGTGCAGACCCCTGCCTCTACCTTTCCTCCACCGCGCCCCATTTTGTAGAATTAACGTTAGCACTCGAGGTGCGACAGCAGATGCATAGCCCAGGACGTACGCCCGGAGCACAGGCCGTAAAATTGGTGGGATGGCCTTGTCTAGCTGTGCTTGTGCCCGGGGCCTCTGCAGGATAGGAGTGGACGAGGTCATTAGTCACTCCGCTGCAGTGATGGGGATGGGGATGACGGCGATAGTGGCACGCGCTGCCTCTCGACGCGTCCTTGGTAACTTTTTACACGTAGAATTGGTGTATCGGTAATAAGAAGAGTTAGGTGGGTTTTGTTTATGCAAAGGAGAAAGAAGTCTGAATAGTACACCTGTCTCACAGGATAAGTAGGTAGGCAATTCAACCGCGCCATCAACTCCAAACCTCGGCTTCTTGGTGTACAATAGCTATCATTCGTTGCTAAGAGGTAGTAGGTAGCGCATAGTTGGTGCTATGATCCCTAGCTTGCGCCCGTCTGTTTGAGTTATTAAGGGGTGGGTCTCGACGGGTCGACAAGGGTTGCACGATTGATTGGCAGCTTGTCGAGAGTGGACAGGATTATGCTGCCCCTATAAGTTGTTTTCTATATTACTAACACTCCAAATTTGAAGAGTTAGAAAAGGTTATATTTTCATTTGATGATCTGCTTAAGTATGTAGGTATGGATCTCTTGGTTTACGTTTACAGCGCAAGGATGCCTTGAAATTAGTGAAGAATACTAAGCACGTAGCTAGGTAGCCAGCCAGCTGGCTTACACGGATGTATGTGCGGTTGGCTTACCAAGATAGGAATGTAGTACACAGCTATGTGACCTCTAATTCGTAACTTCTAAGCATTCAAAAAGCCTCAACTCGAATCCTCGCCCAAGTAGGAATAGGATGCATAACCCAGATCTGAGTGCAGCCGCTGTATTGGCCATACAACCTACCAGTGGCTTATGGTTGCAAGAGAATTGCTATGGTCCAGATAGTATGCTGTACACAGCACCTGCGCACAGACAGGGGTCACCTTTGGCATTACCTACCTAGTACTTAGGTAGTCAGTTGTGACCAGCACTTTTGGAAAATAACGTTGATATAATAGTAATTCGGAGGTAGATATTTTGTTATATTTCCCTAGTAGCACGTTAGGTAAATATGTTTTTTTAAGAGATACCGGACTGGTGAGCTATCTTTGGCCATCTGTAGAGGCAAATCGCCTACATTGTTAGGTGCCACACTACGGTAGGAAGTATGTAGATTGATGGAATCCTATGTGGATGGAGTAAATAGGCACCTCATACTGAAAGTTATAGAAGGTCCTTACCCAGGGAATCTAAGTTTGCGCAGTATCAACATGTATAATGGATTGTAGGCAATACATAGATACCTGCTTAAGTAAAATGGACCCATTGTTTTGGGCCGAGTGTTTTGACATGTGATTAAGCCTCACACCTACACACTAAATAGGCCTTACCGTCAAACCCCAAGTCCTGTCAATAATTTTCAACATGGCCAACGGTTTCCTAAGCCCGAGCTTTGACTTGTATTCAACTTGAGACAAGATTAAATATGCAACATACTGCCTTTAGGTGTTTCTAGATTAGTTATAGACGGCTGCTATAAAGTGACGGAGTGTGAGATACTTGCACCTGAATGAATAGGCCGCCGTTAGTAGGATTCCATATTGAAGGGCCCTCTCAATTAAGTTTGTTAATACATCGTTGCCTCCAGGAGAATGGGGAATGCCTATGCCAATTTTACCTTATCGAGACAGGTGGAAATCACCCAATTGTAAGTAGTGTAACCAAACATCAAATACTGTTAGGTGACCTTCGGTGACTAAAGCGTTACAACGCTGGACAGGACAATTTAGACATGATGGGTATACGCATACAAAAGACAAATCCTGATCTGATTCGCCCTCTACCTTGATATTGCCAACCGTGGATAAGCGATCTCGAGCTGTCCCCAACCTGTTCACATAGCCTTTGTGCGGCCTGCAAAGCATCCGTAGCGGGGTATTCATGCTTTTACCGCAGCGGAATGGCAACATGACAGCTGCTGTGATTCGTGTCTTCGGACAAAAGGCTGCATTACTTAGCTGCCCTGCCTTGGCCAAGTTATGTTAATGTTCCGCCTCAAACCTTCACCACTAAGTATATAGCTTATACATAGTTGGGTTGGTGCTCTATGTACAGTAGATAGACAATATCGTAGCATGGTTGCTTCAACCTCGACCACTAGGTCTGCCTTGACTATCAAACAAATTTGTCGTTCCTACAAACGAACACAGAAGGTAGTTGGGCATCTTTGTCAAACCATGCGTAAGCTAGATAGACAGAGAGGTTAAAAGTCAGCATTGGGCATCCCCTCCATATGGATGAGCACCTATTGTACCCGACGCAATCCAAAATGGCCTCTTGCATCTCCGGATTCTGTCCGGGGGTCCGAGGGTAACTCTCTTTTACCTGTAACCTGACAGGCCGCACCTGGACTTGGTGGTTAACGGGTGGGTAGGTGCGTGGGCATCGGGCCACCTGCTAGGTAGAGGTAAGTGGATACCGACCTACTGTATTATTATAAGTACATGGGGTATTACCTGCCTTAGGTAAGTAATAGGTAGGCAGGGAGGTACCTACATAGATTACCTACGTATGCTGTACATAGGTGCTCCCACTACGCATACGGTCCACCACTACCAAGTAGGTAGGTACCCACCCGCTACCTACACAACATGGTAACTACAGGGAACTTGCTGCGGGCTCGCACCCCACACATACCCGGGGTCGACTGCCACGATTCCACGAAAGTACTTGCTTGCATTCTGGATATCCTCTTCCTCTCTCTTCCTTGCAATATTAGCTAACCTTAGCTACTTCCACAACCAACCACACCCTCTCCATTAATGTTCTTCACAGCACAAACGCATCACATCTTCCCAAGACAACAACGCCACGGCACCGCTGCTCTCATAGTACTTCGCACTAACGTTGATGATGGTCTTCTTAGGCTTTGTTACTGACACAACTCAATCACGATAATGCGCGGGTCGTGGGGAACGGAATAAGCACAGCTTGTTTGACGCCAGCCTTTTGTGTTGTTCGGCCGCTCGACCGTTCACCCAACTTCCCCCGGGTTACTCAACAGCTTCCGCCTTACTTGTCCCACGACGAGCGCGACCGAACCATTTCGCTGCCACAACTTCTATCACGTCCTGGATACCTGCCTCGCCGCCAAGCAAAGGCTGCCAATGTCCTGTTGTAACCAGCCCTCCTTGCGCTGCTAGTGCCCTCCCTGTCTCCGGCCAACCCGCTAGATTGTCTGGACGTGAATGTTTTTTGCGATCTGAGTTGTCACAGTATATACGGAGGTGGAACCAACATTGCGGCCGATCCTCTGACCCTCCCTCAATCGGGAACCGCTTGCGATCCCTGTCAATCTTCGACTACGGTAGCTTCAGACTACGGAGACAAGCTGATCTCAGCCAGCTCGGTCGTGTGTATAGTGTGACAGCCGCCGTAGGCAAAGGCTTAGGAAGACCACACCTGCTGGAGCTTCTTTCTGGTCTGCACAATAAATACGGACATGTGAAGCACTCATGTCCGCCACCGCCGTTGTACACTGTCCGAAGATGGGTTCAACGTCGGGGCGGCCCGAGAACGGCTTGCCTTTTGGCTGTAAGTACCTCAACATTTGTGTAGCCTTGTGTCATTTTCCCCCAGTTCTCTGATCGTTCTCATGATAGACAACATTTCAAATGATACCCTCTTAAGACCTCCGTCACCCCGTGGCGATCCCATATTGGATCGAAGCGACGACCTCTGGCTAGGAAACTTTTTCAACGGCATTGAGTCCAACCATTTCAATGGGATATCATCGAACGAAGGTCTTATGTTCAGTGATCAATGGATTCCGCCTAATTTGCTCGGTCATGCAACATCTTACGGACGTCAGCCCCAGGCCGATGTAGCCGGGACGACTATGGCGGGGTTGCCCTCGACTGAGGGCGGTGATTTCTTCACCTTTGGACAGAATACGATGCCGCCGCCACCTTCACCTTCACTTGCACGTATGCCGCCGGGGCCATCGCCAATCCAACAATCTCGATCCCAATCTGAGTCGACGCTATATCACTTTCCACAACAATTCTCTCACCCCATGCATGACCAAAGAAGCTTCCAGGTACCGATTGAGCAAGATCCGCACGCGGATGCCGCCGCACTCTTAACAACACTACAATCCGGCCATCCAAACGGCCATCCGAACACATACTTGTCACGGATGAATAGTATAAGCAGCTTCCCTCCGTCACACCACGTGCAAGCTCCAGGAAACCATAGACGCTCTCTCTCCCAGGCCCACCCCGCATATGGTCACGGCGACCCCGTTCGGCCTATAACCAATGGAGCCGATACATTGTTCACTCAGATGATGTTCGGAAGCCAAGAATCAGCTATTCAACAACCGGCAGAGCGATCAGAGTTGCAATGGGGATCTGATGTTCATTTTAATAAAGACCAGTGTTTTGTACCACCACAACATGAATCAAGCGAGTTCCTCGAGAAAAAGCGGGTAGTCGCAGTAGGCGCAGGCCTGAAGATAAATAGCAGCACTCCGAATACTCGGGCTTCGAGTCCAATAGGAAACCGGGAAGTTGCAACATACACAACCCCGGAGATCTCTAATCGTAATATTAAACTAGAAGAAAACGGAGCGACACCCCCTAGGAAGCGCCGGAAAAGCAAGGCTAAGATGGAAGGAGAAGAGGACGCAGAGAGTTTGGTGCAACCACCGTCAAGGGCTACAGCTAAGAAGCGTAAATCAAAGGGTGATCTGAATGGATCATCGGAATCACCCTCGGTGATGCCAGAAGCATCAGGGAAACGACGAAAATCTGCACCCAGCCAACCGAAACAACCACGCGAGAACTTGACCGAGGCACAGAAGAGAGAAAACCACATCAAGAGTGAACAGAAAAGGCGGGGGGCCATAAAGGAAGGGTTCGAGGATCTCACCTTCATCGTTCCAAACCTCCAAAATGGCGGCTATAGCAGAAGCAACATTCTCGCCATGTCAGGAGACTGGCTCGAGGCTCTAGTCAAGGGAAACGAAATGCTTGATACCGAGGGAAAATATGGGCCCTATAATCTACCCGCTCGACAATGAGGGAAAAGCTGTTTCTTTTGCTATTTTACCGGCGTTCAAGGGGCACATGACTAGGAGCACGGCATGGTCGGGGTCAGGTTCATAAACAGGAAGATGTGGATGAGGCGTGGAAGATTGGTGGTGAGGATTGTCTCGGAAACTAGGACGTTGGATCTTAGGCGGTCTCTTACGCATGCATGCTCGGTTATACCCACGCTTTTCTGCGACTCAAGGTTTTCTGGTAGGGGGAAGTGCAAGGGCGGGGGATTGCTACATCTCAACAGAGTAGCACATGATTACGATATGAATGCTCAGGAATGTGACAGTGATAGAAGTATATAATCTCAATAGACTTCTCCACTTGTTGAACATGGTGCGCTATTGGGGTATCTATAATAGTCAGGTGAAAGTAAGGAATAAGTCTAACTTTACCCGAGCACAGTCGACATTTCATTCATCCATGGCATGGAACCGCTCGTGCGCCGACATTGCAAACGCAGGCATCGCGTATCCGCAAATTTGGCACCGCTGTGAGCCCGACTCCTCATGTTCCCAGATCCCCTCCTCATCACCATCATCTTCTTCGTCTTCATCGACTAGCATGCTCTCGCTACTCATCGCAGCTTCCCCACGATTCCGCTTATCATCTTCCACTAGGAGCTCTTCTACTAGATCTCTATCAGCGCACTCTCGGTCCTCATCTTCAACCCCGGGTATATCAGTAGTAGCATTAGCTGGGTCTACTGGGAGGTGAGAGGCAGAAGCGGGCGCCGTAGACGTATCGTAGACGGTCCACTCGCGCAGCTTGTCCTCTTGCGTCCGGAACATCCGTCCGATGTCTCGGCCCGGGGCAACGCTTGATGTAGACCCTCCGGCCTCGTTCGCTACCATCACCATGTTCGTCACGCAGATATTCAGTAGGGCGAGGTTCCAGCCTCCGCGCTCCGGGTGGAGACGCCGGAATAAGGGGAGGAGGGACTCTGTTACGAGACGCTCAGCGAGCTCTTCGCATGAGATGGGGGAAGATGTCGATGTCGATGTGGACGGTGCGGGGGCGCTCGAGTTGATAGAGGAATGCGGCGAGAATTGGAAGACGAAACTGGGTAACGGTGCGCTACGGGACGAGCGGCTGAAGGACGGAACTTCGGCCGCGCCGGCGCTGGCAGAAGGAATACTTTGTTTGGGCTTTGTCCGCGTGGATAGACGCAAGGTCTTCGGATACGCGAGCCATCGCGGCGTGGCAGCCGGAGGCTGCAGATCTGCGACGTTGGACGTGGCTTTCTGAGTGGCGTTGTTTGCAGCAGTAGGTGCAGTGACATCCGCCTCGGTGAGGTCAACGCGCATGCGCCGAATCAGCGAGGTCGCAAGAGCGCGTAGTTCGCGCACGATCTCGGCGGGCATCTGCAGAGGCCGAGACATGTACGTGTCTTCGATGGAGATCTGCGTCGGTACGTCGCTCGCCTCCTTGACCTCGGACGGGTCCACGCCGTGCAGAAAGTTCCAGACCTTCTCGCCACTACCGCGTTCTGCGCCCGGCCGGTCGAGGATCTGTTCCAGGAGGTCCGCCGACATCCCCGGCCACTGCCGGACCTCGCCGACCGTTACATGGTTGGCTTCGCGGTCGCGGCGCACGGTGGGTTTAGAGAGCAGGTATTCCTCTATTAACTGCGCGATGCGCGCGCCGATCCCAGGGACTTTACGGATGCTGTGGGCATCCATGAACACCTCGACTGTGTCATCTTCATATTTGCCTGTTGACAGGAGCGTTGTTTGGTTGTTGGGCTTATTGACATTGCCAGCGAGCTTCGCCAGAAGCTTATTGGTGGACACGCCAACACTGGAAGTATACCCGAAATCCTCATCGAGCTTATGGCGGAGGTAACCCGCAAAGTGCGAAGCGAGCATGAGGCGGACGCAAAGCGGATTGCCAACATCCACACCCACATCGCCCGCCACTGCGCCGTCGTCACCGCCTTTTGACGCTCGGACACGGCCGTAGAACCTCGACCCGTCGAACGCGAACCCTTTCACCGGGTCGGCGCGGTCGAGCTGGAAGAACGAGTCCCGCAGGGCGTGCACGTTGAGCATCTCCTCGTTGTACGCGATGACGTCGGTGACGTCGAGGAAGACCTCGTCGAGCCCGAGGCGCTCGACGCGGTGGTTCCAGGAATGCGCGCGGAGGAAGGCCCATAGTTTTTTCGAGACGTCGCGGAAGCGCGTCAGGTCCTCGCCGTTCATGAGGATCAGGTCCGGGCAGATCCTCTGCGCCTCCGAAATGAGCATCAGCTTCTTAACGCCGCGCGCCCGCGCCACATAGTTGCATGTTGCTAGGATGCTCTTCTGCTTGATGCCCAGGGGCTGCGATCGCAGCGACGGGTTCTCGTTCTCGAAGACGCTGGCGTAGAAGCAGTCATAGTCCTATTGGTGATGTGTTATTAATAACTTCTTTTAGTTTGATTTGTTTCTTGTTTTGTTTTGTTTGCTTGGTTCGTTGGTTGGTTCGTCTCATGATGTTTACGCTTGAAAATACATGAGACGGCTAGCGCTATGAGATATGATATGTCTACGGGAAACAAAGAAACGCGGATGCAGGAATAAAGTCAGTGAGGCTTGATGTGGAAAAAACAACAAACATATTAAAAATTAGAAATAGGATGCAAGGGCGAAGCAGGGGGATTGAAGATAAATGATGTGTATGTATTTGCTCGTGTGACAGAAAATTGAGTTTAGCGAAGGTGGCACGTACGAAATGCAGGATAATGCGTTCATCGCTTCTTTTTGGAATCTTGATGGATTTCGCGATGTCGGGCGTCAGGCTTGTCGTTTTCATCTCGTTCCATGATCAAGAACTGCGGCTCGTGATGAGTGGAGTTGTTGTTAGCGAAATAGTTATTCAAGCAAAGCAGGCTCATTAGTTAGTTACCTAGTTAGTTAGTTGTCCCGTTGTTAGTATGTAGGTAGTTATTTTTGGGAGCCTATACGCATAGGTAGGTAGTCCACCTACTTCATGCTTCTAGTAGGTGGTACAGTGCCGTATGCAGCATGTAGTAGGTATTTGTTGAATGTGACAAGACTGCAAAAGGCTCTCAGTTCACTGAATTGACACTTTCGGGAGCCCCGATGGCCGGACAGTGCACAATGATACGACACTGTGGGGTCGTTTACTGTACAAGTTATTTTTAACAAGGTTTTTCTTATTATGGACTGACTGACTGACAGGTTCCTTCAGGCCATGCTTTTTTTGTTCCCCATAATTGTTAGGACGATAAACGAAGTCCATCATGCTTATTTTTGTTCGTGTTGCCTAGGTGCACAACGATTTGGCCTCGGCCTCGGCCATGTCTAACGTTTGTTTGTTTTCAAAAGGTCCAACAATCAATGAGCCAGCTGCATATCGCTAGGCAAGTTGGCTGGCCTTGGCCTTCGGTGTTGAGAGCCGGCAGGCAAGGAGCTGACGAGGTCGCCAAGCCACCAACACGTATCCAAGTTCACTGGAACCCTCGAGCTGAATGTGCTAATTAATGAAAATGAGTTTACAAGGCAGGCTCTAGAAAGGAAGCGTATTTTACAATATGGCCTTACAATAGTATGTAGGTAGGAAAACTATCGTGTCTCGGACCGAATCCATCGTTCGGCTCGTTAGATTGCTAAGATTCCATCGTCTCATTCCGCCCAAAATTGAAACACAGTCGGTGTTTTCCACCACCTTCATTTGCACTAGCTATCTATCTATCTGCCATAGGACTTGATCATCGTCGATAGTAGGTAGGAAGGCTGGCAAAACGAAACAGGTGTTTGTTCGGGTCATTTATTTTCTGCCTGCAAGAAATATCTGCCTACACGCTTGCGTTGCCTACTGCCTGACCTACATATCATGGTAGTATCTAGGACTTGTTCGCAGCGGCTTGACCGTGAGCATCGCGACTAGTTAGCGGCTTCTCTACTTGTAGAGTGCGGGGAACACACTAGACTACCTAACCTAGGCATCTAGTCCGGGTCAGATCCTGGCGGTGGTGCTCTGTCTTGGAGGAATAGACGCCGTAAGAGCCGGCTCAGCGACGAACACACGCGGTGAGGCCAGTTAGCCGACATCGTCATGCCCACTATTGGCTGCGGGCTGACCAGGGTTGCGCATCTCGACCAGGATCCGTCGGCGCTTGCGTCTCTCCTCCTGTCCCTTCCCATGCCACTGTCACCTTTTTATAGCCAACCAAGATTTGGCCCACTCCCTCAGCGTCGGAGGAGACATTCATCAGGGCCTTAAACCCCATGCTCTCTTCTTTCTTCGTCCTCGAGTGTCTCAGTAAGAATACTACAGAATTCTGCACTGAAGAAACCCCATCTCCGGGCTTCCGGCGCCCTCATCAACTTTTCCTTCCTCTTTCAACCCACTAGACAATTCGTTTCGGCCTTTCCCCCCGATCTGCATGGCCTAGTGTCGTCCGTACAAGCGCTCGACCCATCTGAAGGCTTGCTGTCACTTCCCTGCTCGTCATCGGGTCACACCTCCCGCTCTGAATAATATTATATAGCCCCCCTTCCCTTCTATTTACTAGGCTTCGTTGCTACTTTGCTAAAGTTTTGTTCTCTCTCTGGAAGCATCCCGGTTATCCGGGAGGTTATTGAGTCTTGGACTATTGGCTACACGGACTCGGCGGGCTCACGCCATAATAGTCTTCTATACCGTGGATTTGATCCTCTACATACCTTTTGAATCCCTAAGCCTAGCACTTGGCTAAAAAATGGCCACTCCGACTGGAAGCATGGCAGGACCGGCACGCTCGAGGAGACCTAGGTTGTCTCTTCAGACCAAGCCTATACATGGGTCGGGCGTGAGATCTAGAAACTCCTATGCCAGTGCCGATCCCAAGTCACCAACGGCATTCAATACGCTGTCCAATGTCTATGTCACAGCCATTGAGCGATCGACCCCCACTCAGAGCACTCCCTTGACGGCGATAAAACTACATCAGCCTCTCAAACTGCAGACTGATCTGGAAACACTCCGGAGTCATCAGCAACGAGTTCAGGCACCATCTACCACTCTGCCAGATACTCCGTTGTCTGCTAACCCCACCTCTCCAACCCGACAAATGGAAATTGTATATCCGAGCACTATGACACCGACTCCACCCCTATCGGCCGGGCCAGTTGAATCGGGATACAAAATGTTCACCTTTCCTTCTGTGGATACAAATCGACAGGCAGTGCCTCTGCCACCAACCCCGACCCGCCGGCGTGTTAGTTTCGGAGGTTTCAGTCCCATTGTCAAAGCCCCATATAGCCATAACGGATCACTCCACAGCATACTGCGTAACTCACCTTTGCGGCTCGCAGGCTCAAATCACCCCGGCTCGCCAAGGCGAAAATCAGTTAGGCTACAGGAAAAGGCAGCAAGACGAGTTGCATACGAGTCGCCATTGACGCGGACAATCACTACTGAGAAGTACACCAAGTCGCACATCGACCTCCTAGTCGAAGAGGCTTCACCATATACGCCATCCCCATTACCAAATGACTCTGAGATCGATCTTGCTATGGCTTATTCCGGGGATGAAATAAAAGACGGCGGTCGAACTCCAGGGCCATTTGAGGAAATGAGGAGGCGAATGACGAACCTTGCTACGGAGACACCTGTTCTCTCTCCAAGGCCGGATGGAATTCGAAAGCGGAAGCGAAAGGAAAAGAAGCGGAAATGGGTTTGGACAATTGGGAAAGATGACGAGGAGAACGAAAGCGACGCGATGGCGGCCCTGCGTGCTGCCGCTGGAGAAGCATCCACGCCCAGAGCCACGTCTGCAGTGGCTCCAGAACTTGTGCTACCGGCGAAGGCCGACACGCCAGAACCCCTGACAGCTGTAGAGGTCAGCATAGAAACGGCCGAACCGGAATCAGATCTAATGACAGAAACGGACGATGACCATATGGACATCGATATGTCAGAACCGACTAATTTTCACTCAGACGGGGTGGTAACCCCCTACAATATAGACCTCGATCCAGAGATGCAGTCGACGGAATTATCTCCGGCAAAGATAGACCACCTTGGCTCTGCGCACTCAACCGATCTCGAAACTGGCAATCGGCGAGACACGCCAATTCCGCCAGATCTTGTAGAAAGTTCAGGGAACTCATACGAGATATAAAGTGAGGATACAACTACGGCCGACAAGAATCAAGTCTTGTCACGCATAGAACTTCTCGTTCGGATGCTATGATGGGGGAGTTCGTGATTTTACGTGGATTTTCAAGCATAAGATGGGTTTACACACGTATCGGCTGCAAGGCGAAAAACAATTGGGTTGCATTGGGATTGGTTGGGTTTTATTAGTGAGCTTTTTAATTTGGTGAGGCAGCCATGGTTGCTGCTGGCGCCAAGTATTGACTGGAATTTTGGCATTTTAATCTCGGCGTAATTTTCGCCGCTTTATGTTTCTGATTCAGCTTGCTATTTCTTTAATGAGACAACGAAGATTACGTACCACATTACATCTCTTGGGGGCAGCCGTGGCCGTATTTCAGCTGGAAACGCGTTATCAATTATTCTAGTGTCTTAAATTTCAACTACAGCTGCCGTCTCATTGCGAGGCCAGCGCCAATTAAAATATGAAGTTGTGCCAGTGATAAATATAGCATCAATTATGGTTGCTGTTATACATATTACTAGGTACCGTAGCTCTCGGCCAATTCCACGGTCTCGACCCCAAGGCACATCTTGTCCAGACCCTTGTAACGTATGGCACGTTACAAGAATACCGTCTGATTCAAGAGCACAATTGTATTCAGGGATCTTCCAGATCAGATGAACAAGGGATACCTAGGTACCCGATAAGCGAACGGTGCCAAGGTCTATGACATCGATGATGTGGTGAGTGATCAGAGCGCATACCCGCTGTATGCTGGAAGTGGGCAAAGAAATAGCACATGCAAGTCAAAGCTGAAAAACCTAAACCGTAGAACCTATGACGCAAGAGCTTCGGCATAGCGGCCATCTGCTCATCTACAAACAATCTCTTGGCAAACAACGTCAATTCTAGGAGAATACCAAAAATTAAGTGAAACAATTGACGCTACATTAGCCAATTTTGGTTTTTAACAAGGACTTCCCAAGTGGTCGGGGCCATGGAATATAAGTGATTTGTGTCCCTCCTGCGGTGCAAGAGGCCCTGCATACTTAAGTAGTTAGTGATACTGTGCTGTAGGTTAGGTATTCTGTAGGGCAGCTTAGACCCCCCGGAACCCCACCAAGCTTCTTTAAACACTACGCCGATGACATCATGGACACTTATAGGGATAACATATCATCTACTAGTTCATCTACACACCACCGATTCGTGACACGCTTCCTGATACAAAGACGGAATGCATTCAGGTATGATGCAAGGCTGTCCCAGATAAGGCCGTACTAGTCTTGCTTATCCATGCCTCGAGTAGCAGGCTAAGGTAGGTCTACATCATACATCATAGCCTGCCTCCCTGACCACCACTACAAACACATCCTCCACCAGGCTATAGATAATCCAGTGTAGACCCGAATACTATACCCAGATATTCAACAATCCTGACATCTCTTCCCTGTATTCCTCGCCCATAACTTTCCATTTTATAGTCTGGGATATTCAGCTCTATACGGGGCAGCTACTACTCCCGCTGCCTCCATTAGCCCCCCGTAAGGACGGGTGATCATTACACGCGGTCGTCGACTCGACAATTTTCAACTGTCTCCTTATATCTACCTCGGATATCCACAGCATCTGTACACATGAACCTGTAATTTTAGCCATGTCGGCAGAGAAAGAACACACCTACCCGGCAGGGGGACATTATTCTGGAGCTAATCGCATCCCCAATATCAAGGAGTTTGCAGCCGCACTTGATAGGGACAAGAAAGAGCGTGATGCTAAAATCGACGCCCAGTTGAAAGCAAATAAGAAGAATGGTGATATCAAGGAGCACCAGGCCGAAAATGGGCACCTCGCCGGCCATGGGAGGGTTGTCACAGATCCTGTCACAGGTAAAGAGGTTCAGATAGACGATGTCAACACCGACTTTAAGAAAGCTGCCGAGAACCCCCTTGTAAGTTCCTTATTTCATCCTCCAAAACTTGGATTAAACCTATTAACCGGAATATCCAATAGCTATCGGTACCAAACGCAAACTTGGGCAAAGATACACCCGTCAAGACCGAGGCTACACAGTCGGGGGAGGAGTATCGAAAGAATCAAGATATCACTGCGCCCCCCGATCCAGTCGTCCCGGGCTCTACTTCCGACGTGCCCATCCACGGCGAAAAGACCAATGTTCTATTCCATCCGACTCCCTCCGTGAGCTACGAGCCTATGTTCGCCATCGTCGAGCAGCGCGCCACTCTACTATGCATTACCGTCTTCTTTTCTATAATATTTGTGGGCAAGTTCTTCGGAGGCAGGCTACTCGGCCTTATACCACTAGCCATGTGTATTGCCTCTGGGATCTTCCTCTGGATGAAGGATCTCGTTCGCCGAGGCCGTGACATAGAGTGGTCAAGTGAGCAGAAGCGAGGCGAAACCGCCGTTGTCAACCTTATCCCGGAATCGGTCGAGTGGATGAATTCTCTACTTGGAATTGTTTGGGGCCTGATAAACCCGGATATGTTTGCCGCAGTCGCTGACACGCTTGAGGTATGTCACGTCTTAAGTCCGGGTGCTGGCTTTTGGTCTAATGAAAGCAGGATGTTATGCAAGCTTCGGTTCCCGGCGTCATCGAGAATGTCAAAGTTGCCGATATTTCCCAGGGGAACAACCCAATCCGTATTCTCAGTCTGCGCGCCCTTCCGGATGCCCACATGAAGGAGATCAAAGACGAAATGCATAAGCAAAATGAGAAAATTAAAGATCCGCAAGAAGTCGCGGCTGATGAGGAAGGCGGTGACTATTACAACCTTGAAGCCTCATTTGCCTACCATGCCAAGCCATCCTCACAATCCGTGTCGGCCAAGGCTGCCAACATGGGTATGCAGCTAGTTTTCTACTTGGGTATTAAGGGGCTGTTCGGCGTTCCATTGCCTATATGTAAGTAATCATGAAATGTGAGTTTGGTTCGATTCTAACTAGCTGTAGGGGTGGAACTTGTTGGTCTTGTTGGGACGGTGAGACTGAGACTCCAGATGACTCCTGAGCCCCCATTTTTAAAGGCTGTGACCTTCACTCTTATGGGAGTCCCTAAAGTCGAGGCTAGTTGCACACCTATGATCGAGCGAGGCGTGAACATCTTGAATTTGCCCCTAATTTCTAATTTCGTCAATTGGGCTATCAAGACCGCTGCCAGTATGTACGTGGCGCCAAAGTCGATGACTCTCGATCTTGGCAAGATGCTTCAAGGAGACGATATCCAGAAGGAGACTAACGCCATCGGTATCCTCTTCATTCGCATCAATAAGGCTACCGGTCTGTCGAAGCAGGATCGTCGTGGTTCCGCTGGAGGTGGCAGTGATCCCTGTGAGTACTTCTCGAAGCTGTTTCCTGTTTTGGCGATTTCTGGAGCATAAGCTCTCCTATTCTGTTGAAGCTGTGTCCAGAAACTTTTCTAAGGGTCCTCATAAATGAAACTAGATGGCAACAACTAACCTCGAGTGTTTTAGACATAACTGTTAGCTTCTCCAAATTCGGCAAACCTATGTACTGCACCCGTGTCATTCAAGACGACTTGAATCCTGTCTTTGAGGAAACTTGTGCTCTCATGGTCACCTCCGATCTCATCAAGGCCGATGAGCAACTGTCTATGGAGCTCTGGGATAGCGATCGTTCAAGTGCCGATGATGTTGTTGGCAAGGTCGAGTTATCTCTACAAAAGTTAATTCAGCACCCAGGGAAAATGTACGAACAGGTCTCTAAACTTCGAGGCCTCAAAGCCGAGAGTGAAATGCCCGGTGAGCTACACTGGGAGGTCGGCTTCTTCGGCAAGACTCAGTTCCGAGCTGCTTTGCGAACTGATGGTAAGGATATCAGTTTGCCCAAGGAACTCCGAGACAAGACGGAGCTACAGGATAACAAGGGGGCGATCGATAACGCTGAAGAAGACGCGGTTACCCATACGCCGCCGGATCCGCTATGGCCATCGGGCATTCTGAGCATCGTGGTACACCAGATAGTCAGCTTAGAATTGGCCAATGTGAAAGGTTCTCAGGGTGGCAAGCGCAAAGGCGGCAAGGAGTACGAGCCGGCTAGAGACGCTGGCGAGATCAAGGAAGAAGCCGCTAAGACGTTGCCGAGTGCTTATTGCACCATCTGCCTCAACGACGAATTGGTACGTACAGAAAATGCTGTCGTTTAGAAACGAGTCTTTACTGACACCGCATGCAGGCTTATAAGACGAGGACTAAGGTGGTCTCTTCGAAGCCTATATTCAACGCTGGCACAGAGCGGTTCGTCCGCGATTGGCGATCGACTATTGTTACAGTCACTGTTCGTGACTCGAGAAATAGGCAGCATGATCCGATCATTGGTGTAGTTCCGCTTAAACTTTCCGATATTTTGCAAACCAGCAGCCAGGTGAGTTACTTACCCAAGCAACAAATCTCCGACAGTCAAACAATTAACTTGAATTAAGTCGACCCGATGGTATCCCCTCGACGGAGGTATTGGCTATGGCCGCATCCGAATCTCGCTCCTATTCCGCTCGGTGGAATTGAAGCTACCTCCTCCACAGCTTGGCTGGGATGTTGGCACGTTCGAATTCCTGTCTGATAATCTCATGTCAACTTTCACCGGCACCGATAAGGGCAAGATCAAACTTAGCATGCGGACCGGCGGCAGCTCCGCGACTGTCAAACGCGATCAATGCACTGCGGAAGAAGGTTGGGTGCGTTGGGACATCAGCGGTATCACCAATCATCCCAAACCTCGACTGCCCGTCAGATACCGCTACCGCTCGCCTATTTTCGTTGAATTCCACCTACCCGGAAAGCGCCGCGTCGAGCATTTCGCTGTGCTGTGGTTGCAGGGGCTAGTTGATAATGAGCAACATGACTTCGATATCCCTGTCTGGAAGTGCGACAACGCGACACGGTTGTCCCAGAATTACATCACCGAAGAGAACTTTAAGAGTATCCCCGACATCAAGATCGAAGAAGTGGGCCGTCTGCGCTTCCGAGGGCGATTCAAAGCTGGCACGGATCTCGACCATCTCCGCTTTGTCAGCGACAATAACTCGCGAGAGACGATCGAGACCTGGGAGGCCTGCTTTGCGGAGAGTGTTCGACAGGAAGAGGTTTCTAAGGAACTGCCCCCTAACATCCAAGAGTTGCACGATAAATCGCTGACGCAAGGCCGGGACGTGCTCGCCAGAGTCTCGCCCGAGGAGAAGCAGAAGTGGCTCGCGAAGGATGGCACGGACTGGACCGGCGCCTTCGGCAAGGACCCGTCTGAGATCATGAACGGTCAAGAAGGGCGCGACGAGTCTGAAGCGTACGAAGAAGAGCCTGACAGTGACTCAGAGCATGGTGAGGGACCTGCTCAGGGTATCAACCACGAAGACTCAGACCTGGGCATCAAAGACGCAACCACCGCTGGGGATGCCCAGGACGACAACCTCAGCAGGCCGCGGACTGGCTCTACGGGCGCTGGAAGCTCGGACTCAGGCGTCTCGATGCGGTCGAAGAGCAGCAAGAACCCAATTGCGCAGTACAAGGACTACAAGTCCCGCAGCCGCGACCTCCATCGCCAACACCGTGGCCTGATGCAGTGGCGTCCCATGCGCAATGTGCAGTTCGCCAAGGACGAGGCCAAGTTTGCCGTCCGTCGGCTGACGAAGGTTGGGTCGTTGAGCGGACGCCAGCCGGATGTCGAGACTGAGATTTAAGATGGGTATGAAATGGCCCTTAGACAGGATGAGACGGGATAGGACAGGATAGGGGGATAAAAAAACTACGACTCATGAATATGGCGTGCTGGGGTTTGGATTAGTTTTGTTTTGTATTTGTACCCCTATTTAAAGTACAGAATGCGTTACGGAATACAACAATCAATGTTTAATTAACGAAACGTCCCAACTGCAATGAGAATACATATTTGATTACAAGTACACATACGGGATACACCGACCTTTTCGCTAAACTGACGAGCTCATCTGTACGATTGTATACGTGCGTGGTTCTCGTCACTTGTCGTCGAGGTCTGCGTCAAGCTATACCGACGCTTGAACGACAGGGTAACTCATTCATAATATGTCGACCATAAGAAAAGCCCGGATAACTATGTATAGGAAGCTACCCGTAACTCTTCTTGCGGTCATAGAACTGGCATATTGTTCCGCGTTTTCACTCTTCCTTGACTGAAAATTGAAATAGGCCATGGTGAAACTGGCTGGCTTATCTCAGAGTGTTGCAAGGATTGTTGGGGATTTTGGTCTACTACACGGAACAGGCTTGTATAGGTCACAATGCATATATAACAGAGCTGGGGTTGGCGTAGTTTTTGCAGAGAGGGAGGGGGTGGGATACGATTGGACATACACATAACTTGGTCACGTAGGATTATTGATCGAAAAAGTAAAAGCCTGTTCATTTTGTTAGCTGACTGAGTTCTATATGGTCGGAGAGAACAAGGAGCTTATTGGACGTACCTGGATATGTAGAACTGAGCTCGTGGGTAGGGTTGCGGCCTGGCATACTCACCTAACAGTATAGGAGGCTTCCCTTCTGGGGTATTTGCCAATTTCCTTGTTCGGCGGTGGTATATATTCATGTACAAGACCACGTGGATAAGGGATATCGTACCCTCAAGTTCCACGCCGCCGTCTTTCTATACAATACATGTGTTTGGACAGCCAAGCTTGTTAGGTATGTCTTCCATTCCAGGACGGCTTGTTCATCCTTGTAAATCCTTCCTCCGACTATTGTTCTCAAAGAACTCTTCTCTTCGTCATAAATTTCCTATATCGTAGGCTTTATTCTTCCGCCTTGGAATTTTAATTTTACTGATTTGCAGCCTTGATAGCTTCGGCCTCTTGTTTAGCAAGCGCTAGCATGCGCTCCTCTTGTCGCTTGTTGTCGATGAAGTTCTTCATAATCGAGCGATCTATAGCCGCGGTCTCTTTGCGGTCTTCGATTTGCCGCATCTCCATCTGCTCGTCGGGCGTGGGGTGGACGGGAGTCGCGCCCGTCTTAGCTAGGAATTCATTCAGAATTGTATCCGAGTGTACGTTCTTCATGTCGATCGTCACGACTCTCTCGCCTTCCTCGGGCGGCGGGGCTGGGTGCTCGTTTGTTATGCTCGAGTGCGGTTGCTGGGCTAGAGGTAGCATGCTGCGCACGGCTTCTGTTATTGAGGGGGAATCTGATGAGGAGGCTTGGCGGAAATAGATGGACATCGTAGCTGGGCCGGCTTGGTCGTCGGACCGGTTTACGAGTACTGGGATCGCCGGGTTCCAGTATTTAAGTCGTGGTAAACATGTTCTCCAGAATTTCCTGACGAAAGCACGTTAGACACTATTCCGGTACCGAGAAGAGGTCGTTGGACTGGGAAGGCTAGCTAGCCCAGGATTCGCAGACATGATGGCGGCGTACCTAGGCCCCAAATGTCCGGCATTCCACTTTCTTGCGAAGTCCAGATGTATCCTTGTTATCTCGGGCGGTAGTATCGCGGCGCCGGGGCCATGCCGTAATGCCAAAAGCTACGGGATTGATCTTGTTAGACTGGTCCTTTGTGCGTAGAATAATTTGCAGCGATTGCGATTCGATCTATGTACCTTCTGATCCGACGTTAGCCAATTGAAAAAGGCGATTCGGCACATTGGAGACTTACGGCTTGTAATGAGTGCATACGTTTCCCTGGGTTCACCATTTTGACGAGTTACGAGCCTCTATGCTCGCCGTTTCGTCGAAACAGGTCACGGTATGATTGAGCTTAGAGCGGTTTTGGTTGAGGTTCCAATCCGTACTTTGATAAATTTCAAGTGGATCCTAGATTGGCGGTCCGACTGACGGCTCCGAGGTGCCAGATCCACTTTTTAATGTGTCGCATCCAAGCCCAGCTCCTATGTGAGTGCAGGTACCTATAATATGTACTTGCTATTTTCAAAGCGGTATACTCTCAAGATAGCATTTGAGGCTCGATAGCTCGCAGTCGGTATCTTATAGTGTATGGTGTTAGGTAGATATGGACATCATTTAGGAACTAGGTATGGACTGGTCACTGGGATGCCGGTGAGAGAATAGCTGCAAATAGTGACATTTCGGTATTCAACTCATATGAGTGGTGTCTCTTCACAAGGCTATGTTACCAAGGTGGCAAAGAATAGAATCCGGGTCATGAGGATAATGATAGGCATAGAAAAGAAAATAAATATGTAAGTTGACTTCTGACTATCCGGTTGGCGATCTCCTGAACGGTGACCTAGGTGTATAAGGCAAATCAACAACCCAGTGGTTACCGGAACATTAACTATGAGAATAAGTGTGCGTGGAGCATCGAAAATCATTAGGTATCACGTAGATAAATGGAGATATGATGGAGGCACTCACTCATATATTCTCATTGTGTTGCATGTTAGCTATATCGAAAACACTTGATCATTGCCTCGGAACACTTCAACAAACCTTCGGGAAGTATAGGTTCAAACACCTGGATACTTAGAAATCACCTTTGATGCACCAACTTCCGGTTTGGTAGAAGAAATCGGCTTTGCACTATAGTCATTCACATCCTTGTCGTATGATAGCTGCGAAGAGACCGTAACTTGGCAAAATAGCCATGAAAAGTGTATATCAATAGTGAGTGCACATGGTTGGCAACGCTTCTAATTGCTGGCCCGACCCAAGATCCTAGTGCTACATCGTGTAATTGTTCCTGGTCCCCCTATTTACTGCCATCATCGGTCATGGTTTTGATGTACATCTTAAGCGTCGAGCTTGACTGGGAAATTTCCGGCTTCTGCAGTGTCACTTGTTAGCCCCGCGACAATCCACGCCACTGTCGACTAGCTGGCTATATGAATATTAATCTTAATATGCCTGTACGAACCTCGCTGGTCGTCCCATCGCTGATACCATCCGCTTGGGCACAGTGATCGGTAGGCTAGGAAGAACTGGCGGCAGGGAGCAAAGTCCTCGCCCTTGGCGTTGATGCACTTGTGGTAGTCGACGTAGTTCTGCCAGCAGTGCTTGGTCTGGTTCTGGTTGGGGAATCGGGCATCGACACCTGCAAGACTGGTGATCAGAGCTGTTCTTATCGTGGAAACAGGGTGCAAACAAGTCTGTCGGTCGCTTGATCGCTTCTTCGCTTTATGGGGTCGGGCACATCGAGCAGGAAGGCTTCTTACCAGCTAAATACGGAATAGTCAGCATCTTGAATTATCCTCGGCTAACATCGAGAGATGAGGCAAATTGCGGATTGAGCTTGCTTACCAGTGACGAACTTAAAGGGCTTGGTTTCGCGCTCCTCGTCAGACATTTTGGGCGGTTTTTAGACAGCGATGACGTTGAGAGGAGAAGGGGCCGGTGGGATGCTCAACGGGGGGTGATAAACGGTGGTGATGATGTCGGAGACCAAGAAGACGTCGTGCGAGAGCTCTCTCGGACAATTGTCGAATCATCGAAGAGCGGTTTTGGGCTGGTGGCATGACAAAACTGGGATAGCGGGAAACAGTGCTCCACCCTTGCTAAATGCAGCTCTCTGGTTGGCCGAAGCGGCTATGTCGACGCCCACGGACCACTGGAAACTGCTTGTAGGTTGGTTACAGCACTGCACCTCTGAGCTAGCTAGTGTCGGGTCGGTTCATCTCCTCAAACCTCCAATCGTCCAAGGAAATCCGTTTTTGAGCAGCTCAAGTTGAAGCTTCATTCTGCACCACACCAAAACGCCCATTCTCTGCAGACCAATCTCCTCTCAACTTCACCAAGATGTATGCCACCCGAGCTCTAAGAATGGTGCCTACGAAGCGCATGATGCGTCTTCCTGTCAGTATTTCCCTTAGCCTTTTCGATGACGTTGTTAACAGTCCATGTAGAAAGAGAACCAGAGCGGTATGTCAATTCGCCCATTTTAGTCATTGAATCCCGGGGAACTCCGATATCGACCTTGCGACCGAGACTCTACATGGCTAGACGAGTAGTCTTAATAAATAACAACTGACGTTATCGAATCTATATAGCGCATACCGTCTCCCAGCGTCTGCGAAAGCTCCGACAGATTCCCGCTGAATTGATTCCCCTCGGTTAGTCTACAATCTAGTGAACGGGGAACTTTCGCCCGGCGACTTTGCCTGGAGGCTAATTATAAAACAGGTGTCGTCGTTGGTTTCGCTGTTATTGCCGCCGGCTACTCGAGCTTTCGTAAATTCTTCGTCGACAAGAACCTCCGTCTCGCCCGCCAGAATCGCAAGGACGAGCCTGCCGAGCATGAAGAGCATCATTAATCAGGGGTATCATGTGTGAATGTGAGAAGGAGTGTGGGGGAGACACTGGCATGTCAAGGGCGGCACAGCATATTCCCTTTATCAAGACACCGCAACATTGTATATGATACGAACTCGTGAGGCTAGCGGAAGGAAATGTCGATTTTTTGATATAAATCGTCGTATAGACACGAGTCTTAAAGACCCTGTATGTTTCCTGTCATGCCTGCCAGGGCTCTAACAACCATCCCAACGCCAACGCTATGCGAGAGAGAATGCACATCCTTCCAAGCCAGTTCCCAGTAAACCTCTCCTTCATTCGGGTTTAGGCCCTGCCACATCAAGCCCCTCGAGACCTTGCATGGGGTCGTCTGGTCTGTCGTCTGGGGTTCCCTTCTCAGCGCCAGAGGCCGCTAAGCGATCCTCCTCACTGACAGCGTGTTTGGCAAGCCATCCCTCCTATTGAATTCATAAGTATATCATTAGGTCAAATATCGCTAGCAGGAAGGAAGACTTACCTGTTCCCAAACCGCGGTTTTGCTCCCCAGGCCCTCTTCTGCGCTCTTAGGGGGCTTGGCTGGTGATACTTTTAATACGCGACCGAAAAACTCGGATTGATCCATGTTGTCGATGGCTTCTTTGGCGTCTTCAGGATCCTCATATTCGACATAAGCGAAACCTCGGTGAGGCTCTGTAGCGTTGGGCGCATCATTCTTAGGTAGAGATACATCGGCAATCTCACCAAACGGGATGAATGCGTCGTGAATATTGGTTGTCGTGGCCAGCGAAGCAAGTCCACCAACATAGACGGTGGCCTTCCAACGGGCCGAGTCGGTCATGGTTCCGGTGAGATTTCCCAAAACGTTGACGAATGCTAGTGTGATGAACCGATATCCAGAACCTCGGGCGGCTCGAGCCCAATGCCCACGATAGTCTAACGGGCGGATAGAATGCAACAACTTAGCAATATCAATATCACGTGGTGGGTGCTGGTGGGGTGAGTGGTTCGCGGGTTGAAGGTGACATGGACATGACTCGGATGTACTGTAGCTTGACGTGCAGAGCTGTGCAGGTGGCTCGTGCCCACATGCCACTTAATTTCTATACAGGATTGCTGGGTAATGTTACCAGGTTTGAATTCCCCACAAATAATGCAATGGTCGAGACCTGGATTTGGGTTCTAACTGCCCAGTTTATTGGAAGTTGAGACATGGGGGAAGCTCATAATAATAACGGGGCATTTATTGACCTGACCTGTACTACGTTATCTGGCTTCAACTATTCTAGGTTGACATGATTCTGTCTTTAAGTTCACCATACCACGTAGCAACATCGCTTTTTCAGTCAGAATTCCAAGCTAGGCCCCGGAATATCATCCCTAGCTGGCCTAGAGCGCTCAATGCCAGGTGGCATTCTGGGTAGCCTTCCCTAAAACCCCTCCATCTCCGCCTCTCCCAAGACCACATTCGCCCTCCTCGTAGGTCATTTTGCATCACGAAACCATGGTCAGGCTGCGTGAGATTGCTCGAACGGCGGCCTTCGCCTGGTCGCCTGACTCTGCGAAACCGCTCCTTGTCACGGGAACAAGGGCCGGTGCTGTCGATGCCGACTTCTCTGACGAGACCAAGCTGGAGCTCTGGGACCTAGATCTTGACAACCAAAGCCAAGGCCTCGAGCTCCAGCCCATTGCGAGCCTCCCCGCCGACTCCAGGTAAACGCATCCAGTCGTCTTCATATTCCAAAGCATTGCTGACGGGTAATGGCCAGGTTCTACGACATAGCTTGGGGCCAGCCCTCAGAAGATTACCCGAAGGGCATCATTGCTGGTGCCCTCGAGAACGGATCGCTCGATCTCTGGGATGCCGAAAAGCTTATCGCGGGCGACTCCGATGCCCTCATCGAGAGAACGACGAAACACACAGGTGCCATTAAGTCTTTACAGTTCAATCCTCTGCGGCCCCAAATCCTAGCGACAGCTGGCGCTAAGGGCGAGCTTTTCATCTACGATGTCAATGACCCCTCGAGTGCTTTCCGGCTAGGTACGGCCGCTGCCAGGTCCGACGATCTAGAGTGTGTAGCCTGGAACACCAAGGTTTCCCATATCCTGGCTACTGGAGGTACTGGCGGTTTCGTGACTGTCTGGGATCTGAAGACCAAGAAAGCGTCGTTAACACTTAACAACAATCGAAAACCCGTTAGCTCCATTGCCTGGGACCCGAACAATTCCACTAAACTACTGACTGCGACGCCGGACGATATCACACCTGTCATTCTTTTATGGGATCTGCGTAACTCCAACGCCCCTGAAAGAACCCTTCAAGGCCATGAACAAGGTGTGCTATCTGTTTCATGGTGTCAGCAGGACGGTGATATTTTGATTTCCTCCGGCAAGGACAATAAGACCCTAATCTGGAATCCACAGACAGGGGAACGCTACGGAGAGTTTCCTGAGGTTACAAACTGGACCTTTTTGACGAGATTCCACCCTCATAACCCTAATCTATCGGCCACGGCTGCATTTGATGGTAAAATTACTATCCAGACGCTCCAGAACACGAACCCATCAGCCGTGCAGAATACCACGCAAAGCACTCTCGACGGGGAGGATTTCTTCACACAGGCCCAAACCCAACCGCAGGGTGCTGCTTTCTCCCTAGCGAAAGCACCTAGATGGCTTGAGACCCCCGTGGGTGTCTCGTTCGGGTTTGGTGGGAAGATTATCATGTTTAAACAGAATCCTTCTCAAGCCGGACAGAAGCGCTCATCTAAAATACAAATTTCCCAGTTCTCTGTAGATTCGGATATCACTTCGGCAACCGAGAAATTTGAGGAGTCTCTGAAGGCCGGAGATTTGGCGACAATTTGCGAGTCACATAAGGAGACCGCGCATTCTGAGGAAGAGAAAGCAGATTGGCGGGTCATAGAGACACTTTTGTCCGATAATCCCCGGAAAGAAATTGTCGATTACCTAGGCTTTGGTGAGAAGGATATTACCAACGGGACTCCGACTGAAGAAGACGACAAGAAAGAAGAGACCGAGCCTAAAAAGCTAGCTCCCAGCGCCAAAACTCACAAGAAGCGCATTTCGACTTTCTTTGCTGACGGACCGGACGCGGATGAAGAAGACTTCTTAGCCAGCCTATCAGCCACCAAGGGTGCAAAAACCGACAATCCCTTCCAACTATTTGGCGAAGGGGATTCCACCGTTGAAAAGCAGATCACTAAAGCTTTAATGCTTGGCAATTTTGAGAAAGCTACAGAAATTTGCTTAGACGAGGGTCGTATGGCCGATGCTTTTATCATCGCTAATTGCGGAGGGAAAGACTTGGTTGATAGAGTGCAATCGGCTTATTTGTCCCAGAAGACTGGCATGCCGAGCTATCTTCGTCTTCTTGGCTCCGTCATTGTTAAGAACCTGTGGGATGTGGTGTATAACGCGGATCTAACTGACTGGAAAGAGACTATGGTGACGCTTTGCACGTTTGCAGATCCGACCGAGTTCCCTGACCTCTGTGAAGCATTGGGCGATCGTATCTACGAGTCAGGTTCTCGCAAAGATGCCTCCTTCTGCTATTTGGTCGGGTCCAAGCTGGAGAAGGTCGTGGATATTTGGGTCGCCGAACTCACTGAGGCTGAGAAAGCTGGTCTAGCTGAAGGCAGCGACTCTACTTTCTCCGTTCACGCCAGAGCCCTGCAACATTTCATCGAGAAGGTTACGGTATTCCGCCACGTTGCAAAATTTCAAGACAATGAGGCTGATCTTACGTCTGGCTGGAAACTGGCCCTTTTGTATGATAAGTACGTCGAGTACGCTGACATCGTCGCCGCCCATGGCCAGCTAGAGGTTGCTCAAAAATATCTTGACCTCTTGCCTACAAAATATCCCGCTGCCGATATGGCTCGGGCGCGAGTTCAGCTAGCTACCAAGAAAGTCCCCGCTCAACCTGTATTGAGACAGCCAGCTCAACACACGGCGGCGCCCGGACGTGTAGCCTCCCGAGTACAGCCGCCAGCCCCCGGCGGTTACCAACCGCTTCAGCCAACGTCCGTCAATCCAAGCAACCCTTACGCGCCTCCATCCGCTCAGGTTCCTGCCGCCAACCCGTATGCACCACCCGCCGGCACACCCCCTGCTCCATCTGTGTCCAACCCATACGCTCCTACCGGAGCCAATCCTTATGCTCCTCAGGGCTATCAAGCACCACTTGCCCAACCAGCTCAGATTCCTCCACCATCAGGATACGGTGCTCCTCCACCGCCGTCATTTGGGCCCCCACGATCTTCAACTCCATCGTCAAGACCTCCCCCACCCAGAAATGCAGACGTTGGCAATTGGAATGACGTACCAATCGTGACAAGGCCTCCTCCACGAAGGAATACACCCAATACGCAAACTATCACGTCGCCCTTCCCAAACCAAGCCAATCAACCAGCTCCGCCTCCACAGAGTCCATATGGCAGCCACCGAGGTACAGCAACGCCACCTCCACCTCCTAAGGCGGGCCCCCCAACGGCCCGCGTAATGTCTCCCTTAGGTGGCCCTCCGCAAGCTGGCCAACTCCCGCCGCCGCCGCGCCCTGGGTCTTCGGCCTCTAGTGCTTACGCACCGCCGGCGGCTATACCAACTCCCGGTGGAGGACCCGGGCTGCCACCCCCACCCGCTGCGGGAAACTTCGTTCCAAGAACAGCTTCACCGTATAACCCACCTCCGGCAGCAGGACCACCTTCGAACCGGTACGCTCCAGCTCCTGCACCCCAGCAGCCCAACCAGCTCCCTCCGCATTCTGGAATGGCACCTCCCCCGCCTGGTGTCGGTCGTGCGCCACCTCCACCTAACCCTTACGCTCCCCCACCACAATCAGCCCCCTCTCAAAGTCAGTATGCACCATCTCCTTATGGAGCTCCTCCATCTCAGCAAGGACCGCCACCACCCAGCGGAGGGCCACCAACAGTAGCAAGATCTCCTGCACCCCCGCCTGCGCAGGCCGCGCCTCCGCCACGTTCTAGGCACGCACCAGGCGATCGCTCTCATATCCCAGTTAGTGCACAACAATTAGTAGACGTTTTGAGTCGTGACATGCAACGAGTTGCGGCAAAAGCACCCGCTTCTTTTGCACCACAAGTAAAAGATACACAGAAGCGACTGGGGTTACTCTTCGACCATCTCAATAACGAAGAACTGGTGAAACCGGATACAATAGAACAACTAACGAAGTTGGCCTTGGCACTGGAGGGTAAGGACTATCCCGAAGCCCAGAGGCTTCAAGTCGAAGTTCAGCGAGACAAGACAGAAGAGTGTGGCAACTGGATGGTGAGTCAATATGTCCTAACACACACAAAGACAGCCTTTGCTAACTAATCACAGGTTGGTGTTAAGCGGTTAGTGCAGATGAGCAAAGTTACAGCCTAAAAAACACTGCACCATTATTGCGCTGCATTTAGTTGCAAGATCACTTGAAGATCATGCGAAAGTTTAGTTAGTGATAGAACATGTAGGGAGCAGGAGCAGAGCGCACGGCAATATTGATGGAAAACCCGAAACCCGCAACTTAGATCAAGAAAACTAAAACGGTTTCAATATGCGACCGTCACTTTGAACTAGCGATCCTAAAACCCCAAGTCCCATGATTTGATCTGTAGGCGAGTATCGTAATATCCAATGCACCATTTGTTGAGAAAGAGATCTAAAAATAACATCAGGGCTTTCTCCCATCAACCTAGCAACAATACTGAAGACTTAGAGGTTTAGGTTAATAGAGATCGATAACGTCAGTTTGAGTGTAGGCATCAATTTCCGCGCTCTATGTTACGACGTCTTCTGCAAGATCTCGGAAATTGCGGGGATTAGCCGCGGAATTTATCTGGGCTGCATAGGGCGTAACCGACAGGCACCAAGTGTCTACGATGGTCTTAGGTAACCTTCTACCTGATTATCTCATCTCATAGCCTTCCCCCTGTTAGCCAATGAGCCGGCCGATCAATTCATTTGTTTACCTCAAATGGCACAGCCCCCGTACTATTCCCCGTAGGGAGTGGGCTATTCCCGTGATGGAGGCAAGGGTAGACGAATTCCAAAATCGTGTTAGGGATATGCGTGTATAGCGTGCGGACCCACGGCGGACACCGACACGGTGGACGATATGGTATGGCGCAGTTAGCTAATTCCCGTCCGACTTGCAGATGCTAGAGTTAGCTTGTGGTAAGGCAGGGCTCACGTTGAAAGAATGGCAGTACGATCAGAGCTCTAGGAAGAATATAAGATGTAGCCTTCTCACGCAGTGTCGGCCATGATGAGCAGCAGGAACAAGACACCAGCAAACAGAAGAAGACAAGTTAACCAAGTACAAGATCTATAACACGATACAGGCAGACCTGCAATAGCCTCCTTCAACACATTTAGACTTACGCTGTCGAAGATGGAGAAAACCGCTCTTTACAGTCTCCCGTCCGATGCGGTCTGGTTCAGTGAGTATACTACCTCAACCCTTTTGCATCGCTTTTTGTCTGCTTCGGGATCTAAGATCTTGACCCAATACAAACTACTGTCTACACACAAGGGTTACTCACACCTAATCTGAAAGTTACCGGCTGCTCGTCCGGCATTGGCGCGGCTCTCGCTACACGATTGGCTACTCAAACAAAGAATCGTGTCGTTGCAACCGCCCGGCAGGTTTCTGCACTCTCATACCTCACAGACGATGCAGACAAGGTTCTAAAGCTCGCACTCGATGTAACGTCGAACGAAGCGATCGATACAGCCTTTAAGAAGGCGCTGGAACGTTTCGGCCGTGTCGATGTTGTCGTGAACAACGCGGGATACACGGTCATGGGTGATACCGAGGCTTCGATTGGACCGGAAGCCCGGGAACTTTTCGACACTAACTGTGAGTTCGACATCTGTTACGAATCTGAGTCATATCCCAATTCACCATGAGAAGTTTATTTCCTCTACAAACCGCTAATTACCATCGGGTGATCTAGTCTGGGGCGCAGTCGAAGTGACCAAGCGCGCCCTAGGCGTCATGCGCGACGAGAACCCTAAAACCGGACAGCAAGGTGGCGTAGTCCTCTTCGTAAGCTCCATGGGCGGCTTCGTGTCGACTCCAGGAGGCGCGTATTACCACGCGTCAAAGTTCGCCATGGAAGGATTCGCGGAGAGCGTGTCGAAAGAGCTCAACCCAGCGTGGAACATCCACTTCTCGATCCTCGAGCCCGGCGGCACGACGACGGAGTACCTCGGCCGCAGCTTCAAGACCATGGCCAATCGCCATCCGGCCTACGTCGCGCCCAACATGCCGACTAGCATCATGCTGGGTCTCCTGGGCAATACGGAGCTTAGGAACAGCTTCAGCTCCGCGGACGATATTGCGCGAGGCATGTGGGAGCTGCTAACCCGCGGGAAGAAAATCCCAATCAGAGTCCCCCTTGGCAAGGATGCCTGTGATGCGGTTATTTGGGAGGCGGAGAGCGTCAAGAAGGAGTTGGAGGAGTTGAGGGAGTTCAGTAGCTCCTTTGGAGGCGCCATGGGGGATGAGCAGAAGGCCACTTTGACCAAGATAAGTTTACTTGAAGAACAAGGAGCTTAAGTGCGTGCTACCCTTTAAAGGTCACTCTTTTGCTTCCTGTATACAAATAGAGGCCATAGTCATCTCTCCAATCCAAGTTTCACCTACATTAGATATGAACATCGCCCTCTACTTCATTCGATAGTGACTTTAGAAAGGTAGTTTGAAGGCAATGGAAAATACATGTACTAAGCCTAAGTACCGAGTCGCTGAGGTAACGGGAGCTGGTGGTTGAGCCAATAGTAATGGAGAGTACGGTGTTAGTGGGGCAGAAGTGTATCCTCTTTGGACTACACATACCTTCCTTCCTTACAGACTTACATACCGTAGATGAGCATTAGCATCAACAAAACGATGCAGAACACTAAAATAAAGATGGAAACTACTGAAAGTCCTCCCTGTAAAGATTCACTCATTCTTGTGCATGTTACTTAGGTACCCTCATGGGCATTCTATTACCATACGTATAAGATGTGTAATGATTATTAGATTAAATTCTTTGAGATATTGGTGCAGAGAACTCGCCAAGTTATCATATTGAAGATCCGTACTGCACGGTCTGGAAAAGGCAGTTATGATTGTGTTAGAGAAGCAGGCATCCGACTGAATTATTCGAGGAAGATCGAAGCGGTTCAATCGAACGTGTTCAGTTGGCATGTATGAGACTAGATGGTTTACATTAGATGGAATTCAATAAATTATTGAAGGGTATTACTTGAATGTAGGACCAAAGCCGCTGCATTCGGTAGAAGCTACATTTTAGAGAGGATGGGGAAGAGTGTAAGGGTGAGGATAGGCGCTGTAGCAATTTCTACTATTATTAATCTGAGCAGACTGACATTTTTTTAATCTGTATGGCTTCTAAATTTTAAGTTCATCGCCGGGGCTGTGGAAGGGGGAGGTACTGTAGCTAATCTAGCAAAGTGTTATGATTGGCTTCGGACTTGGTGATGTTAGGTTGGCAAAGTATCCCAGCTACGATAGGGAGGATTGGGTACTCAATGGCTGTGTGTAGATAGGAGTCATAGGTGGCGAGAATAGCTACAATACAGAATATCGAGGCAGAAGCCAGACGACGTAGATCTCAGGGCAAAAACGGCTGGGGAGGTACAAGTTAGGAGTTCCAACAGTACAGGCCTAAATGAGGCGGCGGCAGAGGCAGCGGCAAAATCGCGGCAATTAGAGAGCTTGCCTGGACCTTATATACCATAACAACATGACGACCAGCAAGGCCGACCCCGCAACATAGGACGTATCCCTGGGTGACTCGATGGCTATGAACAAGCTTCACAGGTGTTTTCCGAATTGGAGCGGGAATTGGCGGCACCCGTACTTGACATCTAGAACTCACCGAACGGTGGAGCTTTTCGTAAGGCTTGGAATTCAATTCCGGGTCTAGCTTTTTTTATTTTATTTTTGCCCTTTTTCATTCAGCCTTTTGCTTTTTCAGCCCTCTACCAACCACCACGCCTCTGTGTATGTATCTATTTATATATTCTGTTGCTCTCGGTAAAGAATATCTATTACTAGTTTTGTTTTTCTCTTCTTCATCGGCATTGTTTTGACACCGTATTGTCTGAGAGGGTGTAATGTAGGCGTTTGGTGCGAGTTGGCAGCACACTCATGTGGCAGCGGAACCGACCCATGGAGGTACCTAGGTATATAAACAAACAGCCTCATTTTTCACAGCGCTTGTCTGTTATACAGTAGCACAATAAAGTAAGAGATTGGTTACATGTTAATCAAGAACTTAGCAATTATATATTCTAGCTTCGAGTCGGGTCCTAGAAATATCACAACCGATCATGACTTAGATAAATTATATGTTCATTATTTCTATTTTTTCCAATCGTAGTGTTCTTTACAGCATATATTAAATTTGAAGTAAGCGAGGGGTACTCCTAGGCCGTATTGTACCGCCGTGAGCTTAATCTAGTCTTCTGTAATAAGTCATTGAGAAATTACCAGCATATCTCGTCTTCAAATGATCTAGCAAGTCTTCTCCTAATCATCTCCAGTCATCAATTGCATCGTACAAGTTGCAGTGTTCCGTCTTCAGCCGAAGCATCTGTTTGTTGGAGGCAGTCGTTCGATCTTAACAGTTGAGAAATCTCCGTATCTGTCAATTTAGCCCCATCATGGAGTATTGAGATGGGATCTTCTGAGGCGAGGAGCGATGCTGCATGCCAGAAATTCCCGATAATCGTACGTCGGCCGCCCATGATATAGAGAATCACGATAGCTAGTGCCGCGCTAGAGTTGATTGCAACAAGTACGACAACCGTGCTAAGTCCGCGCCAGCGAACTGGTCGTTGTACTTCAGTGCTGAATGTGAGGTTTACTTTTCCTGGAACATCGAAATAGGGGAATACATAGTAATAACCTCCTTTGGCTATCAAGAAAAAGTAGCCGTCAATGGCTACTGCGGCTCTGCCGGTTACGCCTATGACTTGCTGGAAAAACGTGGCGATATCGTCAGGAACAGAAGGCCCGGATATAGTGCAGTGATAACAGACGCCAATACTCAAGTTACCGGAGTAAAATACTTCTTCAGTCGCCGGTACGCTGCTGATCACTACTCTGTTTTCGTCAATTGCGTCCTGGGCGAGGTTTGTATCAACATCAAATGATGAGAGGGGCGCAGGGTTTTGTACGTCGCCTATGATCTCTAGGGCGCCCCTCTCACTGATGGGTGTCTGATTTGTATTGGCTCCTAAGAGATCCTGCAAAGGGCCAACTTCTATCGAGTGAGTTTCGTCGTTCCAAGAAAGCGTAGGCTCTTTTTGATTGATCTTGCCGGTGAGTGTGAGAAGAGAAAGACTAGAATCAACACCTATGAAACAAAGGCTGGCATTCAGAAAACTTCCTTCTATTTCAAACGAGGCCCATTCTCCGTAGAAGGCTGCGCTCGAGACAGCTATCGACTCTGAATGGTTAAGGCGTGTCCAAAAGGACATCGGCAGGTTGGTGGCGAAGGTCATTTGTGGCCATGAGCCGGAGCTAGGCTTCAACGGATCCTGGCTGTCCCATTTAGGTATGACATGAGCTACATCACTGCCATTGTATAAAGGCAAATGACATAATGCAGTATACCAAAGCGCGTCTGTCTCGTTGTTATTCAAAAGGGGATTTTTCATCGGGAGAGTACACGTGAAAGATTGGGAAAGACATAAATTAACATCTCCCTCAGCGCCTGTACTCGGGTAGCATGTATCATAGAGGGGGATACTTGCGTGGGTATACGTTTGATTGTAGTCGATAGTTACTTCAATTGCTCCCCCATCCCCTTCCTCTTTGAAGAGCTTGGCTGTCATGAATGGTCTCATGCAACGAGTTCTTGTGATCATAGTGAAAGCTGGCCCGGAAAAATGTTGGAGATGAACTCGATCTTCCTGGTTCAAAGGGATCAGAGCACGCTGTCTTTTGCCTGTGTCTGTAACCCCAAAGTCATCTGGCATCGGGTCAATGGATGAATCCGTATCCCCAAATAGAAACATTGTGCTCCCCATGTTCACTTCCGTTGTCCCAAGCTTGATAGCATTGGATGTTCCTGATGATACAGCTACGTTGAGTACCGTACTGTTGGCATATCTAACCAACGAACTAGTGGCGAAATCCGAAATGAGGATTGTTGAGGAAAATTGTATTCCTAGCGCTGTCATGCCTAAAAGGAACAGGAGAGCGACCTCCAAATTTCTTACTAGACTGTTCAGTCTCGATAATAAGAGGAACTGTAAAAGTTGTCTAGGTTCTCCGTTCGTATTAGCTCTGGCGATGGAGAGTAGGGCCATTTGTGATAATGGGAATCGCCGGCGCTCGATTATAAAGGCTGCTACAAGAGCAGTGCATATTCCAGCTTGAGATCCCGATACCAGTCTTAGAACCAAAGCTATTAGAGTCACAGACTCTGCGGATCGGCCGTTCAGAGTGATGTCACGCCACAGGTGTGTAGCCTGGCTACCGCCAGGGACGGGCCCTTCCCCGGCCCAGAGGAAGACTAGACAGCCAACGGCAGCGAGAGTGAGTACAACGCCGCCGAATATAACAATCAAGTTCCAATTACCAATGGATCGGCGAATAGGTAGTTGTCGTGCTGGGGGGGCTTCGGTTCTTGGACCTTGACTTTGATCCTTACTCATAGGTGTAGAGCCGTTGTGAGGTTCGCGAATTGACGGGTCTGCAGTATCTTCCCCAGAAATTTCGAAGCACTGCATTGTGTTCGAGCCGCCATATGACACATTTGAGGACATGTCTATGCGATGGGGAACAGCCTGCGTCTCCCCGTAGTCTCCAGGCGCCGACGGAACAGAGAGGCTGTGTTGGCAACTTGCACCACTCTGATATTTCTTAGTTGCCGAAACGTTCTCGTGAGTTTTTATTGGCCTGTTGAGATTATGCCCATCGCCAATCTCGCTATAGACCGGCTCTTCGGCGTGGCACGTTGTCACTCGTGTCATTCTCTAGGTATTGGGAATTGACAAGTTTCAATGAAAAATATATAGAATGACGATGCTCGGGTAAAGTATCAGGTCAACTTGCAGATTTGGTATTGTAGATTAAATTATCGTCAGCGACTAGAAGAATATAAAACTAGGACTATGGTCTGTTTTAGCAGACCGGCGAAGGAAAAAGGCGGTAACCCTAATGTCACTTAAAAGGTATCACTGCTACGTATTCAGAAGCGGTGTTATAAGATGTCCTACGACTCGCTCCCAACTCGTTGCACAGTAAGATCGCTCTGTGCCGGCTATGCTGATTTAGACTCCCACCAAGACTAGAGCGTGTGCTGCGCAATCAGGTCTAAAGACCCGGGATGGACCCAAAGCACACCGACATTTGCTTACTGTTGAGTTAGCCACATGATGACTAGTCGGCGGCAATTTAGGAACCGGCCATTTAATAGACCATATTGAGCGTCAACAGTTGGAACTATACATCAGTGATCTAGCATGTTTTATGTCGAATAACTGCCGTTTATTATTAACTGAAAGGTATCGGTGTCTCAAATACAAAATACGGAATAATTACGTATACGAATGAAGACCAAACCATTAGAACCTCAAGGACCCCAACTGAAGATTAGCAAAATACGACCAAGTATACTTCTCGTCGAGAGGGAAACGAGTCGGGAGCCCACCTGGTGTATCTGGTCTTCCCATGACGAGCTCGTCTTAGCTAATATTTCTTGTCCAAGCGGTGAGCGGTGTTTCATTGTGTAAGGTCTTTGAGACTGTGTCGATGGTTACGGTAGTGTCACGGGCTTCTAGGTACGAATGGCAATGTATGGGTAGGTCCTGAATACTTGTTGAGGCACGAGGAGCTCTAACTACTACTTCCAAATAGCTGGATATCTATATACAAACAGCCTCTTTGTTCTGTACCTCAGAGGCGGAGGTATGTGGTCGTAGGTAGTCAAGATCGTGACAGGTAGACGCGCGCATTAGTAGGTCTTAGTATGACTTCAAAATCAGTTGGGGAAACAATCAGCGACTTTGGCTATGGTATGGTACGAGATAGAGTAAGCAGACACCCTGGTACCGACTTGGCGTAGAAGTTCGCCGGAAGGTTCATTACACGGCAACTCAAGTTGTAGTGAACTACGATATCCTACTAGGCAGGGTTAATTGCTGCATTGAGTGCCTGATAACGATCTCTTACGACTTTCCACGATGTAAAGTAGAATTTATTCGTTTAACCATTTACACCGGAATATGTGTAACGGTACTAGTATATAGGGGTGCAGACGGTCAGGTTCGTTCGACCTGATAACGTTCTATTTTTTGGTAGTGTCGTGGTTTAGAGCTGCACTTCTGTTCCGTGACAATATGAAGTGGAATTTAATGAGACAACGAGATATCTGGGTTCATGGCATGTGGATGGGTCAGGACGCGTAGTCCTCCATTGTCTAACGTTGAACAAATCAGTTTGCTAAAATTTGATAGTACCTTGTACACAGACTTTGGGGCTTGTTGCTCCATCCACAGCCTCGTTGTGTGATGGCGGCGGTGTCCGTGGGTGAGTGCTCGGGTAGTAGTATTGGCTGGAATCGTAGCAGACCTTTGCCTTCTTGTGTATAATGAGAACGAGGTTTCATACGCGGGTGCGACGTGATGTGATATTACCGTTATACAATGGACTAAAAGATCAGGCAATGCCCCCCAAAACTGAAGTATCGTACGTTTGGGTGATTTGGTATGAATTAGAAGAATAATCATCCCATGTTAATCATGATGCAACCTGCTCCTGAGCTGCCACAAGAAGATGTTTTTGGAAGCAGTCTTACATGAAGGGATAGACGGTTGCCATGTGTCCGTCGACATAGATGCAGCGACATGGAAAAATAATGACAACAGTCTAGTGTGCACCGCATTTCAAGCTACGTTAACGGGTACGATTTAGGAATCGGCGGGATTTCGCGGCGGAACAGTTGTAATGTGTAATTTTCCTTCTATATCGTGGATTGCCCTTCCTATCTGGAACACTCTTGATACAGTTCGGGAAACTTTCGATATTAATGAAAATCTTTAGCGTAACGAAAATAATTCTTCTGCGAAGAATTCAGCGGATAGTATCAAGTACGTGTGCTTCTGTCCCGGCGGCTGCACAGATCCGCTTACGAAGTATATGTATTTTTCGAATATATTTCCAAGAGTAGATTACTGAAGCGTCGGGCTTCTGGAAGCTATCCGAGTACGCAAATGGATGGCTTGGCCCAAATATGCCTCATCTATTAGCACGGAGATGATACTACTAATATTTTAAGGTGTGCTGTGTGTACCATTAGAACCTAATACCTCTAAAACTGTAGAAAATAGCTTCGTGCGATTGTTTATTAAGAACAGTAAGAATACACTGTAGTGTATATCGAAAGCTCACTTCCGCTTATGGATAATGGATTTATCTAGGCAAATGGATATATAATCTGATAGAAAAGAAGAATTAGTCCCCGCTGCCTGATTAAATCGCGATGTTGTGGTATATAAAATGAGGACCTTGTAACGCGATGCTATTTGAGCTAAATATCCGAGATCCCAAAGCATATAACAATTTTCGGATGCACATTATAGATTGAAGGCGCACCTTTACCGGATGCTAGTGCATGCTACTGTTTGAACTACGATCTTGGTGATATGAGAAAGGCGGATCTGACTAGGTAGATTGACCCCCTAGAATCTAGGACAAAGTGTCGCTATGGAAAGTTTGTTTTGATTATTCTACTTATTGCTATGTTGTAGGGTATGTGGGTATCTCTGGAGGACTTCTCGGCGTGACATTCCGAGCATTATACTGTTCTCACGGTGGTCTATGTTCACCATCCATGGCAGTCTGGTAGACGGGATATTATCCGTTCCTACACTTCTTGCCTTACTGAATTTCTTTTCCGTCGAACTGGGAGATGATGAATGATGAAAACTCCCATCTAAAGACGCATACCAACGTCGTAAGGGATGCTCGCATACTTTTCGCCTCATCGATGATGACGTAAGCTCTGCGGAAGACAACTGTGCGGTTGGAGGCACGTGGTTTTCAGTCGTCCTACTAGCCTAGCCCTAATGATTCAACTTCGATCGCGATGTCCAATGCTAGGGCAGTCTGCGGCTGCAGTTGATGCCCCTATATTTTCATTTAGCCTCATCCTCGTCCTCATCCGAAGAGCTCATGAACTCATCATCTTCATCAAAACCGGCGAAAGCACGTGTTGGTGGTTTCTTTGTTGTTGTTTTTGGTGCGGGCGACTTTGATCCGCTTGACTCCTCATCTACGTTTTCTTCCCCACTCGTAGAATCATCTTCAAGGTCCTCATTTGAGGTCGAGCCGTGAGACGTGCTAAGGAGGTTATCTTTGTAGTTTCCCGCTTTTATTGCGGCAAGAACGGCTTCTCGGGTGCGTTCGCCTGCCTCCTCCTTGTCCTCGACCCATTTACCGCTGATGCGGCCCTTGGTGTTGTTCTTAATCTCGTGTTCCTTTTCTTCCGCAGCATCTACGATTTGTTGCCATCGTGCACGCCTCTTCTCCTTCTCTTTCTGTTCCATCTCGGGTTTGATGGCTAGGTATTCGGCAAGTGCCTTAGCTTCGTTAATGGTCCTGAGTCGTCGCCCGTCGAGATTTCTGCTGGAGCCGTTCTCGTCGCCTTGATTCTTCTTCTTCTTTGAAGACATGCGGCCTCCAGCCGCCCGGAGCTGTGATCCAAAACCACCTTTGCCACCGCATAAGGGGAGAGACAATCGCAGAGAAACGAAGTCATCATCGGTGTCGCAAAGATCGGAGATATTTTGCGTCGAGTTAAGAGTGAGTTGTTTGTTTGAAATAGTAGTTATGATAAACCTCGCATCGGTTTGCGGCAGCCTCTGGGTGATGGAGTCGCGTAGGTCTGAGGTTGTGGATGTGGCTGGGAGTGGGAAGGACAGTGTTGGAGGCAGACCCAAGCCGGGAAATGTCGTCACGAAGACGTTGAGGTTTTTCGTCGTAGCCATCACGTCGTAGACCTTAGTATCTCGCTTTTTCCCAGTAGGATACGGGTGATTGTGGGAGTAGTCGATTGTATATGAGGAGTAACTGGACTAGATGGAATGAAATCAATGAAGTTGAAGGAGTTGCGATGCGATGCTGGGAGCTTATCTCCGATGGGACAATGATCTCGAAGCATAGATGTGGAGACGACAAGGATGAATTAAGTACCTAGGTACCTCTTCTAAAAAGACTCTTATCTTATCAGCTGGATTATCTTATCGTTTATCGTACTCTGGGGCGGGACTGGGGCTAGGTTCACAAGCCACAATTGTAACATCCCACCCCCACTGCATCCATTATACTTCCCTTATCAAGCCACTCGCGTAGGGTTTTTGCACACACCAAAAAATTGACTGGATCTCTCTCATCCATTGCAATCCCCGATCTTGAGAGAAGTGTGCCAGCGCCAGCCAACTTCTTAATACACCACGCCCACCATCCCACATCCCTCAACATCTTGTCGCCCAACAACGAACCGCCAAGATGCTGATTCCGAAGGCTGACCGCAAGAAGATCCACGAGGTTAGAACAATCCATATCCGTCCAATATTCAATATGCCACCAGAATGGCCGTCCGGCGAACACCAACCCCGCGAAGCCGTCATGAATATAATACACATCCACGAAAGTGTTTCGGGTTCGCGAATTAGCTAACATTGTCTGCCTTTGTCGTAGTACCTCTTCCGTGAGGGCGTGATGGTCGCAAAGAAGGACTATAACCTTCCCAAGCACCCCGATATCGACACCAAGAACCTCTACGTCGTCAAGGCCGCCCAGTCGCTCACCTCGCGCGGCTATGTCAAGACCCAGTTCTCCTGGCAATACTACTACTACACCCTGACCCCCGAGGGTCTCGATTACCTCCGCGAGTGGCTGCACCTCCCTGCCGAGATCGTCCCGGCTACACACATCAAGCAGCAGCGATCGCATGCTCCCCCCCGTGGAATGATGGGCGGCGAGGGCGAGCGTGAGCGCAGACCATTCGGCCGTGGCCGTGGCGACCGTGGCGATCGTGAGGGTGGATACCGACGACGGGATGCTGGTGAGGGCAAGGAGGGTGGTGCTCCTGGTGAATTCAACCCTCAATTGTGAGTTGCACTCCTGGATTTGTGCCGAGCCACAGGGTGACCGTACTGACAATCGTTACTAGCCGTGGTGGAGCTGGCCGTGGCCGTGGAGCTCCCCCTTCGTAAAAAGGGGGCCAAGTCTCTCTTGTCTGAACAAATCCTTCGATGCACATGGTAGCCGGCATGGGCATGTACTCTAGGGAACGGAGCACCTGCATAATCACGCGATTTTGCATGCGTGATAGAACATGCATGGTAGAAAATCGATAGGGCAAAACCTGGGATGCACGGGTGGGAGTTATAAGGAGGCCAAATCCTCGGTACCGTCTTCTACGAAATTAAGGGTCATGTTTTTTTCGCCAAACAAACGAATGATTGCCAAAAAAAGCAGTTCACACGCGTCCTTCCAAGCCGTGAAGTCTGTGTCGTGTGTGTGGCCAACCTACGATAGAATGAATGAGCCGGTGTTGGGATCGAAGTAAACCGCATATGGGAATCTTTAGTAGCCCTGGAAAGCTAACCCTCAGTAGACGCATTGGTGGGGAATTTTTGTTCAGCCAGACTCGATTATCGAGTTCTTCGGCTATCAGCGCCTACGTCTACTAGGATGCGGAGGACGTTCAAACAAGACGGATGATTCTACTCATGATTTAGCCGCATTACAGTGATATCAGCCCTGTGGTGCCTACAAGAACTGGTCCATGTGTTTTTGCATTGCAAAATGGTAAACATGTTTCCGCCCCTTGGGAGATCGGCCTGGCTGATGCGTATTACTCGCGTGTGATTACTTGGCGGTATTTGAGCGCCGTATTAACTGGTTCAGATTACTTGACAGGAAATATCCATTACCTTCCAGCCAACAAATGCTGCACATGCAAGTTGAGGTGGCCTGATAGGTAGGTTACGGCTCCTGTGGCGTATCCTTGGCCTATCAGACCGAGCTGCATATTTCCAAGCATAAAAAGATCGAATTTCTATATCATAGCCCTTGATCTAAGTGTTGTAGAATTGGTGTTCAAGGTTTACACTCAACAGGTCTTCAACCTTCTCTACGTAGTAGATGAGGTCTTCATTCTCTTAGGTCCCCATCCCTTACTCCGTACTCGTGTCGCAGCACCGCTCTTATAGAGCTGGTGGTAAGGAGCTTGTGCCACCATAATCACGAAGCCACCTAATGCCTCCAGTGGCCAAGCAAGGCTAAAGGTGCGGGATTCTCGGCCGCTTATTGCAATCCGGGTTCAGCGGTGGAAAGCCTGACGCTGCTCTAACGTGCCTGAAGGAATGCTGAATCCCGCCGCAACTCTGCTCTCCGGCATCTGGTACCTGGATACTAGTAATATTCGAGACTCGGGGCTTGTTGTACTCGGCCTCTTCAGCGTCATCGACTTGCTTCTTAGATTCTGAGTGGGGAGGCACTACGAGGGGTTTAGAACCGCAATCGTCAGTTCTCGCCCTTGGCTTTCCACAGCCCACACAAGCGGTGGATTAGCGTGATATCATCACCCACTCGGTTTCACGATTATCGCGCTAGCTCGAGATATTCAACCGCATGGAGGCCGCGACAGCGGGGCAAGCAAGTAGATGCGCCAGCTACTTCCATTAGAATAGCCCCCCTTTGCCCTGCTCCCAGCCAGCTTAGACGTCATGGCTCCGGTCAGGTTGCGAGTCCTAGCTAGCGTCAGCTTCTTTGCATTTCCATTAGAACCAAGTAGCCCCCTTTGACCGTGTGTTCCCCGAGTGCTTGCCGAGCATATAAGTGTCTCGTAGTCCGTAACGTCCGTTTTCTGTCACCTACTTCCTTCTTACGAAGCCTTTATTCGCCTCTGAGCATCTCCTCCACTTTGCGCAAATTACTATTCCATCAACACCACAATGGCTGGCCTCCCTAAGACGATGAAGGCTCTCAGGTACGTTTCTAGACCAATTGATCCCCAAAAGTTGCAGAATTGTTGTGAATCCCGTTTAGTCGTCAAGCGGAACACCAGCAATGATGATGTCTTTCTGACTGTCTTTCCCTTGTAGATATGAGAAGCCGGAGGTGTGGGACATCGTAGAGGTCCCTCTTCCTACTCTTCGACCTGGCGATGTTCTTATCAAGGTCAAGGTGAGCCAATTCTGGATGTCATTGCCCCTTCCTGGCTTTAACCATATCATAGGCATGCGGTGTCTGCGGTACCGACCTGCATATCCACGAAGGGGAATTCATCGCCGAATTCCCTCTCATTCCTGGACACGAGACCATCGGCGAGGTTGTCGGTAGGTGCCCTGATCGATTGCTGGTGGCCATATCACTAAACCAAGCTAGGATTTTCGGACGATGTGAAGGGATTTAAGATCGGTGACCGAGTCGCAGCTGATAACTCTGAGCTCTGCGGCCACTGGTAGGTAGCCTGTTTCGGAAAGATACGTGGTTTGACAGCCGACTGACTCGTTATTCGATAGTTTCTACTGCCGGCGAGGTGAAGAGCTACTGTGCGAGGACTTCAAGGCTCACGGTGTTCTTGGTCTCGATGGTGGATTCGCCGAATACGTTCGTTCACTTGCCATCCCCGCGTCGTTCTTAACTAGTCACTGACAGGCAACTCAGTGCTCATACCCCCAAGGCCGTCTATTCAAGATCGACAACTTGAGCGATGTCGATGCCACATTGATTGAGCCCGCCTCTTGTGCTATGCACGGCTTGGAAAAGATCGCTCCCAAACCTGGATCACACGCCTTGCTTATCGGCGCGGGCCCAACTGGCCTTATGATGGCGCAATTCCTGTACGTAAAGACATATCGCTTTGGAAGAAGGGTGACTTACCATTACTTCGCAGAAAACACAGCGGTGTTTCTCGACTTACCATCGCTGCCCCCGGTGGCCCGAAGATGGAACTAGCCAAGTCGTTAGACGCTGCCGACTATTACGTCCCTCTCGACCGATCAGACCCGGCTCCTCAATGGGAGCAGATAAGGAAAGACAACCCCTACGGCTTCGATATCGGTATGTAGAGTGTTCAACGTAAATGCACCGATCGTTCGCCCTAGACACTAACGTCGAGAAATAGTTGTCGAGGCCAGCGGCAGCGCCAAGGTCCTCGAGGACGCCATCAACTACGTCCGTCGCGGCGGTAAACTGGTGTGCTACGGTGTCTACCCGAACGCGGCTCGCGTCTCGTGGCCACCTTCCAAGATCTTTGGTGATGGTAAGTTCCGAGCGTCCCCCCGTTTGTCGCCGACGAATGAATATCACTAAGCGCGCTTAGAAATCACCATCATCGGTTCGTTCTCCGAGACGTTCATGTTCCCGGCTACAGTCGATTACCTTGACAGCGGCAAGGTCAAGACCAAGGGCATTGTCAACAAGACGTTTAAACTTGAGCAGTGGGGCGAGGCCCTTGAGAGCATTCGTAATAAGTCCGCTATTAAAGCTGCTATTATCTTTGACTAGATGGAGAAAAAAGGGTATCGGATGTCGTTGTATAGATGCCACAGCTGATTAAACATAGGCTTGCATAAGAGCTAGACACATGCCTACATGTTTTTTATGAGATAGGAATGAATTATGAACGAAATATTATGTAATGAAACGAGTTAATTCGATTATTGTCTCGGGAGACGTTGATTTTAGAGTCGTCGTTCACCTTTCAGGGCTCCCCATGTTCGGACCGCAACGACAACGTGGTTCTTGGCATGAAGCATGCAATTCCCTAGCCAATAGTGGACACTCGGTTCCAAACTCCGGGACTCGAGATCCAGGGACAAAAATAACATGCGGGATGGAAGTTGACTAGATAGGGCTTGGGTATTATATTTAGACGTTATTCCACTTTGGGAGGGGGGGCTCTTAAAAGGGGAGCCGGAGCCAGTATTGGGGGTCCCCACGGCCTTGATGGTTAATTTATACATGTTACTTGCGGTTTTCTTCAAGATGTGGAGGTTAATTGACAGAATTGGACGAATTGAATTCACTTGAATTGTCCGTAAATGCGCACTGAATATTTTTGTTCGATCAGCCCTCTATCTGATCGAGCGAAAAGAGCTACTCTTAGACTGCTTATTAGATATAGAATGGGACGGGAGTTGGTTGGTTTCGCATTGATCAACCCAATCTACGGGGCCTACTGATCGTTTCGTTTCCAGGTAGCCTGGCGGAAAGAGTCCCGAGTATCTGGTAAGCCCGCTATACTAACTCGGCCCCCGGAATCACGTTTGGCTTGGCCAGCTATACTGATCTCTGTTTTAAGCAATCCTTAGGTTGGTATTCCGGTTTCTGTCTGGCGCCTGAATTTGACCTGGGCCCGTTACCTAGGAGGGTATCATTACACTGCACTTGAGTCGTATTATCAAGGACCCTTATTTCATCAAATGCCAATCGGCACCCTGCTCACGCCTTGTCTTCACTGCGGTCAGCCAGTGGATAGAGGGCTCTGACTGCAGATAAGCGCTCGTATTCCCTCCTGCATGGATGGTTCCTCCAACACCGTGCGACAACATGAAAATATCTCGAGAATGAATCTGTTACTTGTTAGATAGATAATCAGAATGCTGAAGGAAGCGGGAGAAATATAAGATGCCGCACTCTGGTCGCGAGTTGACGCAAGGGGTTTATTTACTTACTTGGACGAATGGGTCTAGACTCATCAGTCGTCGAGCAACGCCAACCCCTCGTGAATCATTTAATACTGTGCCACTGACACCCTGTAGGCCTTGGCGCCCGATGGGATAGAAATACGGCCAACAGGCACAGACTTATCTCTTCTAATCGTGCCACGCCCCACTTAGGAGGGTTTCGCCAGGGCTCACCAACCTAAGTTGGTGCTGGACACCTAAACAACTAGATCATTTAGAAAACTACTTTTTTTATTTTTTTAAATAGAACTATTAATTTAACTACTTTACTTTTTAATTTAAAGCTTTAAAATAAAGTTTTATATAGCTAAAGCAATAGCTTACTTAAAGGAGTTTTTTATAGCTAAATTAGCTGTTATAATAAAAAATTTTAGCTTGTTATATTATATTTTTTATAATTAATTAAAAGGTATTAGTAGTAAAAAATAATATAATATAATATAATAAAAACTAAATGTTATTAAAAAATAAGCTTTTTATAACTATATTAACTGTTTTAATTAAATAAACTTATTAGTTATAACTAAATTTATTTAAAATATTACTAATTATATTTTATAAAAGCAAAATTTTTTTTAAGACTTTTTTTTTTAAGTTAAATAAATTTTAAACTAGCTGGTTATATAACTAATTTTATTAAAAAAGTAGTTATTAATATTATTAAATTAATATAACTTAATATATAAAAACGGTGGTTAAATTATATAAAATATTTAAAAATAAACTTTTAAAGTTTAATACAATCTTGTATTAAGGGTAGGTTCTTGCCAAGGAACCCACCACGCAGGGAGGTCATGTGACCCCTTACCCCACTGGCTAAAGCTTATAACTTAAACTTAGGTAGAATTTATAAACTTAAAAGAATTCTTTTTCTATCTTTAATACTACTACCAATTCTACTTATACCTTTAAAGCACTGTATTAAAGTTAAAAGGCATTTATAGTAGCTAAAGGTTATTATATAAACTATTAAAAAAGTTTAAAAAGCAGAAAAAATAGTGGCTGCTATTAAATAACGGTTTTATAACCTAATTAAACGAACCTATTTTAAAGCAGCAAAAAAGGCATGCAATTGTAAAACTATAAAAAAGCTATTGCTAGCTTATATAGTAAACAAAATAGGTAGTAGTTATTAATTAAAGCGTTTTTAGTAGGCTTAGGTTTAAAAGTGGTTTTTTAAATGATCTAGTTGTTTAGGTGTCCAGCATTAACTTAGGTTGGTGAGCCTTAGCAAAACCCTCCTAAGTGGGGCGTGGCACAATTAATAAGACCTTGTTAAAAATAAGCGATCTAGTTAGGTGTTGTGAGGTGATTTTATTAAGTGGTTTAAAGGTGTAGTTTGGTTATATTGGTTATAAATATATATATTATAAAATTTTGTAGTATATATATTTTAGCGTTATATGCTAGGTTTATTTAAATAACTAATTTTAATAAATGTTTAATATATATTTTTTATATTTAATATATTTTTTTAAAAAGGCAACTTTTATAGGTTGCTTTTTTTAATAAAATTAAAGCTATTTAAAGTTTAAAAAATTAAAAAAATAATATTTTAAAGCAAATTTAAATTGTTAAAAATATAAAATATATAATATATATTATAAGTATTATTATTATATTATTAAAGTTTTTATTTATTAAAAATAATAAAAATTTTAAATAGTTATAAAGTTTTAATTATAAATAAAATTTAATAAATAGCTAGTTTTTATTAATTTAAATAAATAATATAATTATATTATTATTAATTTAATTTAGTTTTTATTATATTTTTAAAAAAATTAAGCTTTTTTAAATTAATTAAACTTTTTTAACTTTTAAATTAAATTATTAGTTTTTTTTTTAATAAAGTTTTTTTTAATATTTTTTATTAGTTTTTTTAATTTTTTAAATTTATTTTTATTTTTTTATTATAATAGTTTTAAACGTTTATAAAGTTTATTTATTTAAAAAAATAATTTTATTTAATTTTTTTTAATATTTTAGTAAGCTTATTAGCAATTATATTATTTATTAATATATAAACTATTTAAAAATAATTTTTTTAAACTTTTTAATATAATTAATAATTATAAATATTAATATAATAAAGCTTTATTTTTAATTTATTTATTTTTTTAATAATAAGCTTTATTATTTATAAATTATTATATTAAATTATTATATATTAATTATTTAAAATAATTTTTAATTTTTTAATAAGCTAGCTTATTTATTTAGTTAAATAGTAAAACTATTTTTTTATATTTTATAAAATTAAAAGTTTAATTTTTTTTAAAATTGTTTTTTAATATTTTTTAGTAATATAATAGTTAATTTTAAAATTTAAAATTAGCTTGTTTTTTTTATGCTTTATAGCGCAGTATAGCTACTATTAAATAATAAACTAACTTATATATTTATATTAATAATTTTAATTAAATTATATTATAGCTGTTTATAAATAATATTTTATAGTTAATTATAACATAAGTTTTTATATAGTTTAGTTATAGTTTAATTAGTAGTTTAATAATAATATATTATTGCTATAACTAGTTAATGCTTTAATAATAGTTTTTAATTCTAGTTAAATATAAAAGTTTTAGCTATTACTAGCTAGCTATAAATTTAGCAAGTTTTTATTTTATTATATAATAGCATAAGGTTTTTTATAAAGCTATACTTAGTTTTAAGCCTTTTATAAATATTATATACTATAAAAACAGTTGCTAAAAAAAAAAAAAATATAATAGTATAATAAAAAAAAAAAAAAAAAAAAAAATTAATATTTAATTTATAATTTATATTAATAGTTTTAATTAAATTATATTATAGCTAAGGTTATAAATTAGTTAGATTAAAATAACTAAAACTAAAACTATTTTAGTTTTTATTACTTTTTTATATAATTATAACTAATTTATTTAGAGCTAAAGTTTAACTAAAACTAATTTATTTAAGCTTTAGTTCTAACTAAAACTAATTTATTTAAAAATTTTTATAACTAAAATTAAATTATTTAGGGCTAAGGGTGACTAAAAATAAAACTAAATTAATTATAGTTTAACTATATAACTATAAAAATTATCTATTTTAACTTAAAAGTGGGGCTTTTTAAATAAACTTATATATTTTTAAAATTTATGCTAAAAAACAGATCTAATAGTATTTTTTATTATTTTATAGCTTTAAACCCTAATTTTATATAAATAGTTTTAGTTTAATAAAAATAATTTTTATAAAAAAAATTAATATTTTCTAAATTTTAAAAATTTTGGTATAGCTTTAATATATTACTAATAAATTAGCAAAAAATACTTTTAAAAAGCTTTTTTTTTGCTTTATTTAATAGTATATAGTTTATATTTTTTATAGCATTTTTTAATTTTTTTTAATTAGTTTAGTTTAATTAAAATTAAAACTAAAACTAATTTATTTAAAATTAATTATAACTATAAATAATTTATTTAAGCTTTAGCTTTAATTAAAACTAATTTATTTTTAAAATTTTATAACTAAAATTAAATTATTTAAAGCTAAGGCTTAACTAAAACTAAATTAATTAATAAAAAACCTAACTAAGATTTAATTAAATTAGTTTAATTAAAACTAAAACTTTTAACTACTAATTAAAATTATAAGCCTAGCTTTATAACTTTTTAAAAATTTATTAATAATATTTTAAAAAAATATTTAAATATTTTTATATATTTTAATAATAAATTAAAATATAAATATTATATAAATAATATTTTAATAAAGTTTTATAAAATTAAATTTTAAATAAATTTAAAAAAATATAAATTTTATATTATTAAAATTAAATTTTTAAACTTTATTATTAAAATAAAAAAAATAAAAATTAATTTTTTAAAAATTAAAATAATTTATAACTAAAAACTTTTTATAAAAAATAAAAAAGCTATATTATATAAAATATAATTATTTTTAAGCTTTTATAACTTTTATAAACGTTTTATTAAAATATATAAATAAATTATAAAACTTTTTAATAATTTAATTTATATAAGTTTAAATTTAAAATAAATTAATAAATATTAAAAAGTTTTTAATAAATTAAAATAAGCGCTTATTATTATATTTATATTATAATATTTTTTTTTAATATTAAAATAATAATAAAAACTAATTTTTTTAATAAAATAGTATTTATTATATTATTATAATATAATTAACTTAAAGCTTTATAAAAGTTAATTGTTTTTTTTTTTAAAATATTATATAAAATAAAAATTAACTATAATATATATTTGTTTTTTTTTTGTTTTTTTTTTTTTTTTTTGTTTTTTTTTTTTTTTTTTTTTTAACCCGAAGCCCAACAAAACCAGAAGTTTTTTTAAAAAAGTTAT